>JAYMTN010001697.1:0-12343 GCA_036897425.1 Erodium trifolium
AGAGAGTTTTAGCCTTGGTAGGACCCTGCCACGACCCCACGCCGTGGTAGGGAGCATTTTAAAGGAGAGAAAATGTTATTTTGCTAAAAAAAACAACTATAAACCATGACTCCCTACTACTACTCATGGTTTGCCATTGGAGAGGGTCATGGTAGGAGCCATGGTATGGAGCAAAAAACGAGCTCTTACCATGGCTCCATACCACTAGTCATGGTATACCATTGTGGATGCTCTAAGGAGTTAAATTATCTGCTTGCTTTTCATCAGTTCCATTTCATGCTAACTTGGAAGATCACTTTATAGTTATTCAGTTGATTGAATCATATAAAGGTGGGGACTATATTTTGCATTATGTATTCTGAACAGAATTGCTGATAACAAAAAAAATAGAGTTACCACTTTGTTTGATGCACATGAGTAACACTCGGAAGAATTTATTATAATTTAACTAATTGTTTCATGCAGGCATACATCGCCACTTTGTCCTCTATGGTCTGATGGAACTAATGCGAAGAAGGTTTGGTTGTCTCATGATTCCTTTTCCATTATTCCTGATTACGTTTTCTAAATTCTGAGGAACCTTCTTGTTTGTTAAAAATGTAACACTGAGCTAATGTCTCCTGACAGCTTTGATCAGCCCTTCTCATCTAATGAAATTCTGCAGTTGCTGGATCGCTTTTACAACCTAGAAATGCTGGTATTCAACTAAACTACTGATACTTCATATTTGGTATCTGTTGAAAGCTATGGATCGGCTTAAATGCTATATTAAGCACACATGGACATGATTCTACACTATCCATTGAAATTAATCGTACCCAAAACTACTAGGTAACATGCCATCTTTTTTTATCAAATTAATCAGGAAAAGCTTAAGTTACACTATAAAAAGGGGGTGCTTACCTAACACTTGGCTCAGGCAAGGATGTTGAGACAAGAACCATTGGAAAAGGCGGGGAATGGAATAAACAAAAATAGGATTAACTAGGAATTATTGTGGCTTTATGTTATGCATCTTTTCATTCATAGAGTTTTAGTGATAGGATGAGAAAGAGCAGTAATGAAAGGCTGCAAGGAAAGATTGGAAAATTAAGCTTGATACATAAAGAATAAGAAAAAAATGTTTGGAAGAAAATAAAATACTGTTTATTTGTTCATACTTAAGGTTCTATGTGCTCTTTGAATTTCAGAAACCCGATGATGAAGAGATGGAGATTCTGAATCAAGAGGAAGATTTCTGCTTGCCTCCAAATTTTTTCATCAAGGAAGAGCAGTAGCTAACAAATTCTTTTCATCAACTGTTATTAAATAATTTAATAGTTTTTTTGGTGTTTTAACTTTGAAGGGAGTTTTCCAGTACATATGTAATTCTCAATCTCCTATTGGAGGCTTCCTATTATATATGTTATATGACCTTCCTATTGCCTTTTTTTTGTTTATGCAGATGTGAATAGGACAAAACTATACAATGTTTTGATGAAAAGCATACTGTCTCTACATCTCAACATTTTATAAGAGAGAACATTGCGATAAACATAACAGAACAATAAAACAAAAATTGATCAAAAAAAATATGGCATAGAGAAAAAGCTTTCTGAAATGTCTCTACAACATTGTTCCATCCAATCCTCTTGTGGTAAAAGCTAAAGAGAAAAAGAAGAAAAAAGAGCCGACTTTTGCAAAGTAGATCCACATCCAATTTTAATCCGCTGCAGAGCTCATTTCTGCAACATAATTGAATCACAATTTAGTAAACAAAAACAATATCAGAAACTGATTGAGCAACAAAAGAAACATCATATCGGTGCTTACATCAGCCGCTGCAGATGCAGCTTCTCCAGCATGAGCGGATTTGGGCTCCTCGCCTTTCGAGTTCTCGTCACCTGCATGTGACCATATTCAAACTTAAGCCTCTGTAATTACTTATTTGAAATTTGTTTGCTTAATGGGGATTAAGTTATCAAAATTCAAACTACTACGAAATTACATTAGAAACGACTTGAACAGAAATAAGCAATACAAAGCATTCCCACTCAAATTCCAGAGTTTGGTATTATAAGGAGCAAACAGTTAAAGATGGCCTATGAAGTACCTCCATCTTCAGGCAAATCAGAGGTCCAGAGAGTCAGGTTGTCTCTCAACAGTTGCATTATCAGGGTGCTGTCCTTGTATGACTCCTCACTTAAGGAGTCCAACTCTGCAATTGCCTCATCAAATGCTTGTTTAGCCAAATGGCAAGCCCTGGAATATTTTTATGGTAAATTAATATCATCAAGAAGTTAAGAATTACACCAAGGAATAGTATCAGAAACCCTTACAAAAAGCCACCAAAATTAGCCACTATTAAACCAAGACAGACTATACACATACCTTTCGGGAGAATTCATTATCTCATAGTAGAAGACTGAAAAATTGAGAGCAAGACCAAGGCGAATTGGATGGGTTGAAGGAAGATCTGTGTTTGCAATGCCAGAAGCAGCCTGTCAAAAAAAATACCAACCAAATGGTGTCATAAGATAGTGTGAAACATGAGTAGGACACCATCAATATGTGTGGGAGAGTGTTACAAAAGGGGTTGAAAAGCAAAACATGCCTCATAACCCTTCAATGATTGCTCAGCAGCTTCTTTCCTGTCGTTGTCAGTCTTGAACTCAGCAAGATATCGGTAGTAGTCACCTTTCCTGAAATTGTTCATGTCATAACACATTTTGCAACATTATGAGTTATTAGATAGATGTGCAGCATAAGCAGATCTATAATGTGACGAATATGGTAACTTTTCTTTTAGACGTGTATATCTTAACAAAATTAAATAGAACTGATTTTTGTAGTCACACTTCATACCCAGTGGGGAAAAAGGTGTGAATTAGAAGACAAAAGAAGTTCCACATGGTCCATTTTATGTTCCCAACTAGTAAGAGGCAGGAAAGGTAATGTAACATCATACACATATAACTATCAGAACACAACTGTTCTCCTCTTCAGTAACCTTTAGTATATATTCTATATAATAACATATAATTATGAAGAATGATTATATAAGGTTCAAGAAAAAAAAAACATGAACTTCAAACTACAACATAAACTTGTAACTCGATTTCCAGGAAACTAGTTGAAGAGAAATAACTTACATCTTGTAGTAGAAAACAGTGGCTTCGCCTGTGGTGGAAGAAGGGATCAGGTGCTTGTCTATGATGGTCAGGATATCACTGCAAATCTTTGAGAGCTCCTCCTCTACCTTCTGATGGTAACCCTTGATCAATTTAACATTGTTCTCATTTCCCTTGGACTCTTCCTTTTGCTCAATTGAAGACATAATACGCCAGGAAGCTCGTCGAGCACCAATAACATTCTTATATCCCACAGAGAGAAGGTTCCTCTCCTCCACAGTCAGCTCAACATCAAGCTTTGCAACTGACTTCATGCACTCAACCATTTCTGAATGATCAATCAAATAGTTTGTAGTAAAAAAATGTTTCTTATGATACAGCTAAGTACCCAAATGAGGTATTCGCTCTGTCCCAAAATGAGCATACTATTTGACTTAAAAAATTTATAACCAAAGTTAACATTTAAGTAATCAGATTCATGTTAGTTACAAATATAAATGTTAACTGTAGTACCAAAATAATTTGAGAAAGTAAGTATGCATCATCTATACATCAGAATGCCAGACATAGCATACATCTATTTTTAAGAACAAAATCATGAGATTGTAGCATTTTGGTTCAAAGAAAGAACTGGTATGCAATCAATAATTCTTTATGGCAAATACATCGTATACTATTTTTTTACTGGATGGAATCAACATATATTAACAATTTAACAGTATAAATCATTTTCTGTTCTCGTTAATATGTTCAAACAACAGAAACTCCCCGGACAAATAAAAATTATATAATGAAATCTAACAGTAATGATATAACCTGTCTCACTCCATGCTGACACCAACAACAATTTTCTCAAACTAACAAATCCAAACATATCAAATTTCCATACAGACCTAAATGACAATAGAACCAGCATTTCAGTAATCATATCCATAGGCTTTGGGGAATCATCTTCAATAACTAAATACTTTGCCAACTGAACCAGATTCATCAAATGCATCACAATTGACACCACAATGTAAAGGCAATTCAAATGACATTCATCATCATGGTTGGTTCCAGCAAAGAACAGAAATGTGAATCATTAATTCTTGAAAGTGATTTCATCATATATCATCAATCACAAATCATTTTGCATTCTCTTCAACACCTCACAAAAATCCAAACAGCACATAGCTACATTAACAGGTAAAAAATTGTCTAGCATGTAAAAACTGGGCAATAACATCACATTTCATTGCATGTCCAAACAAATCTAGCAGCGTACTTTACATCTACAGATATGCCACAAAAAACAAAGTTACCTCATCAACTCAGCAAACAGATCAATTCAAACATCAAGTTCAATATCCACCTAAATGTACCACCAAAATGCAATAAGATTGTTTCGAGCTCAAATCCATCAACCAAATCCAATAAAATGATCAAAAGATGATAAATAAAACACAAATCCAACGAATCAGATCAAACAAAACACCGGAACATCAAGCAATCTCGATCTGTACATAATAATATACCGATAGATTCACAAAAAAAAATAGAGGAAGGACTAGGAGAGTCGGTACCATCGTGGTGCTCAGCCTACTCGGCGAGCTTGGCCATGTAAACTTGAGTCTCTCTCTCCTTTTCCGTCGACATTGTTGAGAGAGATCAGAGGCGCAGAGAAGCGAAACAAGAAAAAGCAGTGAGGGCGAGACGAGGACGGAGGTGAGATATGTGCAAATGTAACGAATGGGGTGGAGAGAGAAATAATAGAGGTGGGTTGCGGAGAAGATGGTGGCTATTTATACGGGGACGAAGATGAGTAAGGGCGTGGGGCGTTAAAGGTCGAGCAACTTTGATCGGATCTCGACCGTTGATTCTTGAGATGGCTTTGCAAGGAAGACCGCGGAAATCGTAACTGGTTTGGTCTCTGTGTCTCCATTTCATTTTCATAAGTTTTTTTTCTCACTTTCTCCTTTCGAATTTACCAATAATTTCTTTGTATAAGTTATATTGAAAAAAAAAAAAATTAATTAAAACGTGCATGAGAGTTACTTGATAAGAGAAAATTAAATTTGTCTCATTTTCCACTAATTTATAATAGTCAACCAAAGCATAACATATTCTTTATGCTTTGATTGTTAAGATAGTTGACTAAATTAATCAGCAATAGACAACAAAGTAGATAATTTCAGAAATTTGCTTGTTGACTAATTTATTTCCTCAGAAACGGTTTTTGACAGACAAGTAGACGCTGATCACTCCCATTTTGAAGATCAATAACTCTTGCTTCCCATCGCATATGTGTAGCAAGTTCTCGTGAAGTCTCTATAGCTCCCACTTCATCAGAAAGAACCACCCATCCCTGACAATTGATCACAGCATTATTTTAGTTTTAGCCACAAACTGCAACCAACAGTCCATTATAGAAGCGAGAAAATCATTTAACACAGACCTCAGGGCGAAGTATTCGATCCATCTCCAAAAACAAATCAACGAGACTACACCTCCTTGAGCCTGAAGTGATAAGCGAGAGAAGCCCATTTGCGTGAAGCATATCATAAGTTCGTGGGTATGTGGGGAAAGGTTCACACCTGTATATGACAGACAATGATACTATGTAATCTCAATTTGTGTTCAAAATCAAGGTTAATTAACGGAAACTAATAGCTCACCAGTCGTGCCAAACACCAGCAAAACCTTGATCAAGTATGAGCGGTAATGTATTATGAGTACTGTAAGGGACGACATTCATCACCCAAACTGATTTTCCGAGTTCCAAAAATGCAGCATTAAGACCTCCAAAACGAGCATTCATGTCCATCACATTGCGCACCATATTAAATGGAGGCAACGGGTCTTCATCACCTGGCCTCTTTGGATGATCTGAGAAAATTAATGGGGTGAGGAGTGACCAGTAGTTTCCTAAAGCAGATCTCCAGAACTGCAAGTCCTCAAAGAAATCACCAGGCTCAACTCCTGTAAAGATATACACCACATCAATACATTGGCACAGTGGCACGCATTCAATGAATAAACAAGATACAGAACAATACTTTCCATAAACATTTTCAAGCTGAGCTGAGCTAAAGCCGAAGGACCTGTTCTGGATGGGTATCCAGCGTTTGCTCCCGGTCCCACTTACACATCCTACAAGGGGCTGATAGTATGATTGACCATCTTGCCCTTCTCTACAAAGTGGTATACCCCGATCACTGCTGTAATCAAACAAAACACAAGTATTAATAAAGATAATCAATTATCAAATTAGAAGTTACCTGTAATTGTGCTTATACTCACCTTGAGGTATAGCAATTGGCATCTATAGTTTTCTGCCAGATAAAAGTTTCGTCTTGCTGAGCTAGAAGACTCCAACAGATTTTCTTTGTTAAGTCTTTCATAGTCCTTATTGCCCTGTCAAATGGCTTGCTTGTAGGTGAAGTTAAAACAAAGTAGCCTCCAGGTTTAAGCACACGATCAACTTCAATGAGAAACAACCCATCTGTCACCAAGCAAAATATGCATGTTTAGATATCAAACTCAAGATCAAAAGTTGATAATAGACAAAACTATGACATACCTTTTTTGTCCCAAACAATACCACAGTGAGCGCAGTGCACCATGTCATATGATAACGAAGGATATGGAAGTTGCTTAGATATGAAGTTGCCTAGCATTGCAGGAAGACCTCGCTCAAGAGCCAATTGAACTTGGCTGCCACTTGCCTCATATTCAGCGATACAAATAGCCATTAACTTCAGTGATAATAAATGAGCTCCAAAGCTACCAAATCCACATCCAATATCTAACACGTTACGGACCTGCAATTAATATATTAAATGCTAAGAGTAAGACCAAATAACGAGGTTCTATACATCAACATATGGTTAGTTACTAACTACATTGAGCATCATAGTATTGTATTTAATTAGTAATGCTCTTATGGCCCAATGGCACCTCTGAACAGGTATGGTGAGAAGAATATCAGCAAGAACTGAAAAAAGAAGAAAGAATGTTAACTTACACCAGCTTGAAGAAAGCCAGTTTCGTTTCCTGCAAAAATTGTCTCTGCAATTTGGCGAGAATAATCTTTAACCCCATCAAAGAAGGAACCATCTTCAGAATGAAAAGCAATTTGATTCTCTTCTAGTAACATTAACCTTCAAAGTTTGTCACAAAGACATAAAGTTAATCTCCCACGTAATCAGATCATAACCATTTCACAGAAACAATGACTAAAGTGACATCAAGGAGAAGTGACAGGACTTCAGGTAATAAGCATGAGCTTATTGGCTATAAGAAGAGACCTTTATAGAGCTTGATCCAGTAGAAATATAAATAATTCTTTATGTAAAACTGAATTATAATCAGCTCGCCTAAATATAATGAAACGAACATAAATGTTAAACAAGTACCTCTTGGTCATGCTTCCTGAAGCAAGAAATTGGTCTTTGGTGATCTTCACATTGGCACTCCATATCACATCCTTGCCAATTGGCCATATCAAAGGGGTCTTATAATCCTTTGGAGGACGAACCAGACACCTTTCTCCTCTCCTTGACAATTCACAGTGACTATCAAACTCCTCTCCATCTTTAAACCCAGCTAACAGATTTGCTGTAACATTATAACAAGGCACAAAATTTTCTCTTTCTTTGCCACAAAGGCGGAGCTCGTTCTCCCCACTAGCTCCTAAAGAAAGAGACCTCAGCTCTAAAATATCAAAATCTGCTTGCTCCTTTAGCCTTCTGTAGTTTTTGTAAACATTTGGTACAGATGTTCGAGTGACCGAGTCAAAGTCATCTTTAAAAGACGATCCTAACACTGTGATCAGTACAATTATGCTGATGAGGAACAGGAATAACCAATTGAAGGGCAGTCTAGATCCAGAAATGAGCGGAAGTTTATTCACCCAGGAGCTTCTCATCTCCAAATTGTGCAACTGCTTTCAACAATTGGGTAATAAAACCCGCTCTCTCACAACCATTGAAACAACTAATGCACAAGTCTTCCTACCCAAGGTTGCTACAGAATCATCATGGATCAAACCCAACCCAGAAGAGAACACAAATTCAATGCCCAGCTTCTGCACTGCTGGATTGAAAACTAAATATTTAAGAGAGAAAAAAGTCAGATTCAGAGAATGCCTGGTTCTGAAACAATCATTTACTTGCCAGATATTGACAACCAATCAAATTCAAGCACCTTCCCCCAAAGCCCAATTACACTCCAGATTAACCTGCAAATGAAGGTCAACTATTCTCTAATCATTGCCTGATTAATTACACCCCCTGACCTCCATTTTTGACAGAGCCCAGGAATGCTAAACATATACAAAAACCCCAAATCACAGTCTTTAATTCGAGTAAAAAAAGTAACAATCCCGTGATCAAAATTTCCAATTTGTTCACTCCTCCACTTTCTCAGCAACCAAACACGTCAATTTCCATTTTTCGAGAGAACCCGAAATGGAAAATACAATGCCGAGCTTGAACCAAAAGCAACAGAAACAGAAAATTTTGCTTTTATTCAACAAAACAATAAGAACAAAAAGAATGTCGGTAGGGTTTTGGGAAAGCGTACCAGTGATGGTGAGAATCAGACACGGCAAGAACAAAAAATTAATTCAGCAATTGACATTTGCGTAGAGAGAAAACAACTGTTTGTTGGAAGAGAGACGACTCCAGCTCCAGCATGTACGGTTCGGTGTTTTCTTTTGGGGTTTTATAATTGTGAATTAACCAAAAAGTTATTAATAAGTTACTGATTACTTAACAAAGCAGGAATAATTGTAATGATTGGATTATGTTCGGTGGCTTTATTTCCGGCTTTTGCCATTAAAAATAAATTCTTTTGTTTTGCAATTCTCCACTCAACCAACACGACGTCTCCACTTTAATCAGTTAATATATATTTTTGTGATATGACTATATTTCTTATATTATCCTATATTTAGACATATTTATTTCAATGACTAATCTTAGGGTTAGTGTTTTTTTTATCAGCCTAATCATGGGTTGTTCTATAATCTATAGACAAAAGCAGCAAGGGTGAGATGGGAGAAGTGAAGGCATGAGACTGTGTCTGCATTAAATGATAAACATAATTAATAAGTCTGCACCACATTCAAAGTATGGGACAATTTCTGAACTCTCTGTTTAAGTTACAAATCAACACTCTGTTACTGCACAAGCTTTCAAGGACTCAATAAGAACATCCTCTTTCAGATTACGGCCTGCGCAATTCAAATTGTAACAAGAAATTAATCAGAAAAGAAACTTTCAGGAAGAAAATAAATGGAAGAGCCATTGTCAGAGCTTTACCAATAAACACTATCTTGTTCATCTGATTTTCTTCCTTCTTCCAATTACGACTTGGAACTATCTCATAAATCTCTCTTACAGCCTGCCATAAGTTAGACAGAATCATAGAACAAATCAGTGTCTACACAAACGGATCAGCTTCCTCACTCAATACAAATTATATCACAAGTAGAATCTAATGGCTTTAAACAAATTCCCTAATACAACTATTTTTTTATTATATAGCAATTAATTTATAAACCTTCGAATCAAACATCACCTGCAAAGTATGTAATTGTTCAGAGTTCAGAACTCTTAAAACCCCTTTGCAACGATAGATATCCATGTCGTACTTCTTCTCCCAAAGAACTTCCTCAAGCCATAGACGAATCTATTTAAAAAAAGGAGTATTGGGCATTATAAACAGAAACACATACTCATTATATCATTTATATGTGCTTACAAGAAAAGATAGCAAAGACTGATGAAAAGCTGAATAAGAAACATTATCTTTCTTGAAATGAAAAAATATGTAGCTGAATAAGCAATATGCATGTGATCATCTCAGATATCAAACAATAAAACAAAGTATAAGCTAAAAACAGAGTTCATTATAGATCGGTAACCCCTAGAGCCGAGTAGATAAAAGTGGCTAATATTATGAATTTAGCCACCATTTAAAGGAAACTGTTCAGTATCAAACATAAACACGCAGTTCTAATCAATACATCAAGCCAATCTAGCACAAAGTAAGAGATGTTATAGCTATGTCAGACTCACCTTATCAAGATCAACGTGCTGTTGCTCACAGATGCACAAGGTTCTTACCCCAGTGTCATGAAGATCCTTGGTGGATAGAGATTTGTTTTCTTTCAACAATTCTTCCAAATGGGTGATATGCTGAAAAATAAAAATAAAAATGAAATAAGCACTATGAGCTAAGAAAACGCATGCTCTGTAATTCATGAATATATGCCTAACCGTGGCATCATAGGCCTTGCAATCCAATATTGTAGACAAATCAACTTGACACCGAACAGAGCGAACTATATTAGCAAGGGAATTAATGCTTCGAATTTCTTTCTCCAATTCCTCAAGATGACCTCCAGAGCCGTGTGAAGAAACCAGATCAACTTTGTTAAGAATTACTACATCCTGCAACAAAGAAAAAAGTCATAAACATTTGGCATACCATGACCAATCAAAATATGAAAGGAAAATAATACGGGTAATTGAAGCATCAATCTCGTGATTCACGACTATATATTTGACACAAGAATTACCGCAAACGCTATTTGAAGAAATGCTTCTGGAAATGAAGATGAATCCCGGCGGCTGTTTAGCTGAAATTGAAGGTTTTTTGCATCTGCGACCTATCACAGACAAGAGAAATTTTGTCAAAGAAGCTACTAGCAAAAGAGAGTAGCAACAGGTAAAATGCCATAAAAGCAACATAATAGCAGCCTAATAGGTGTATATATACAGTAACGTATCCATTCCATCATATAGCACAACATACATGGCTAGAGTTTTAATCTTTAGGAAACACGTAACAGATATGTCATAGAGAGGATGAATCAATATGTTCAAAATCGTATGTGATTTTTCCAAACCAAGAGATGATAGATCACAAGTAATTTAGGAAATTAGAAATGAAAACAAATAAAAATGACAGTGAGCAATGGTCGTGCAGGAAAATAAAAAATTAAAACTCACGGTAATGATAGAGTCGAGCTTGACTGAAGATTCAAGCTGATCATCCAGCCAAAGAACAGATGCAAGAGGGGCAGGATTTGCTAACCCAGTGGTCTCCAATAGTATATGGTCGAGCCTAAAAGAATGGAAAATATGATTCAGATACAGGGTAATAATCGCAAATGGAATGTAACGTAGTTAAAAGATGAACTACCAAACTTCCAAATACATTCTGAGTTTGACAGTGGAACAAAAGAAAATCCAAAAACCACCTTTCTTTCCTATCCACCAGTTGCTCCAGTGCTTGAACTAAGCTGTGCTTGACAGTGCAACAAATGCACCCATTTGCAAGCTCAACCCATTCTTCGACTAGTGCACCTTCTTCTCCATCGTTTATCATTGCCCTTTCAACTCCTATCTCTTCGCCAAATTCATTCAAAATGACAGCTATTCTCTTTCCATGTTGGGTATTTAAGATATAATTAACCAACTGTATGACATAATACAATATAATACGATGTAAGAACCACCATTCTGTAAGGATTAGCAAAAAAACACCACACCCCGGTTTAAATTACCAATAGTTTTGGTCCAATCATGTAAATCAGGTCCACCTAAAACCTAAAATCAGTTTGAGTTATACACTTCAACCATTTAAGATTCGTCACGGCTTAAAATTTTTCAGCCAACCCAAAATCTTAATGTCCATAATAGACTAAAAACACCATCATAGAATAACAGTACCTTCCATATATCATCCAGTTTTAGTATAATTTACAAGTAGATAAAATCAGAATTCATAAAATTAAGCTCGCCGAGAACTTTACGACGGTCAATAATTTGGATACAACGATCAAACATAAGAAAATGGTAAGTGGAGCATGTGAAGATACAGGTCGTTACCGTGGATTTTCCGGCGCCGAGGTTGCCTGTTATGACGGTTACTCCTACTGAAGTTTCGCCGTTGTTCTGGGACGAACCGGGATGTGATTTTTCAACTGTATCGTCGATTAGAACGGCGAGGGGTGCTTCTTCGTCGTCATCCTCCATGGCCAAAGCTACTGAAGTTTCTCCGGTTTCGGCCATCGATGAACTGAGGTTTAAGAAAAGGGAGAGAAAAAAAAATAGAAAACAAAAACATGATGGGTAAAGCCCATTTATGAAGTATAGGTCGGCCCATTGTATTGTTTATTATAAGGCTTTCTTTCTTGGGTGGATGGGCTAACATGAGTAGTGGCCCATTGAATTGAATAT
>JAYMTN010001698.1:0-12340 GCA_036897425.1 Erodium trifolium
TGGGATACCAAAGGGGGCCGTTTCTTCTTCCAATAGGTTCCGACCACGGGGGTTGGACTGATAAGTGGGTCCAAAAGTCCATAGGCCTTGGTGGTTGGTGGCCATGGTGTTGCGTGCATTGGAGGTGCGGGCGATAAGGGTGATCTCATTCTTCTCTTGCGGTGGGCATAGTCGCGAGATCGGTCACTTGTTCCACTCTGTTAGATAAACCTCTAGTGGCCAGACTGTCAGGGTGTGGATGCGGCCCTCAGAAGAATCTATTTTCTGACCGCCCTCATATTGTGGTACGATCTGTGCGGTGTTGATGCCTCTTGTGTGTTGTCCGGGAGAGGATGTTGTATACGTCCAGAGTGGTTGTGCTTTAAAGGCCAACCACTCCTCTCACTCACGGAGATAGAGTTTTTTCCCTCCGCGATCTTCATGAGCCGGGTTCCAAAGGAGAGTCGCGCTCTTGATCGTATTGTCTTGCCGGTGACAGTGCTGGGTTGGAAATCAGGAGAGAAGGCGTGGGCTAGGGAGAGGCGGTAGTGGCGGCGGTACTAGTATGAAGGGCGGGGAGAATAACACCGGTGTGTAGCTCGAAATCAGGATAGGCGGAGGCGGGCAAAGTTGCGTCGTGGTGTCATGAGATGCCTTCTTATACCTCTATATTGTATTGTTCCATGGCATGGTGATTAAGTATGGTGGTAGGCGGATGGGAGTGGCTATGTGCACGGTTGATCGGGATGTAGCGAGTGGTTTTTGGGCGGCGCACAGCGACGACTGGAGATAGTACTAAGAGAGAAGAAATAACTTTTTATTTGAATTCCACCATTTTAACGGATAAACATTCAAATATGTAATAATAGAATTGTTTTGATGAATAAAATTAATCATGCCCGAGTTTTTTTTCTATTATTTATATTTGCCATATCTTTAATCGTAAGTTTCAAACTATAATAAAACACAGACTAAAATGACCTGAACCTACTAGAATATAAGTCATGGATTATGAATAAGTAAAGATATTTGTTCTTTTAGGGATAAGTAAAGATATTTGATTAGAATAGATTTGTTTCAACGTATCGGGTATGATAGACTTGGAAACTTTTAGTTACAGGCCTAATCATTTGTAAGCTCTTATAAAAATGAGTATCAATTTTGTAATAAAAAAATCAATCAAATTATTTCAGTTTCAATTCTAGAGGATTATATTAGAGCATTCTTTCCCTTCTTGTGATTTTATAGGCTAACGACTTTTTCTTCGGAAAATTTCATCCTCACTTTATATGAACTAACGACCACGACGTTGTTACACAGCTAAAAACACAATGCTTTGATTGTGTCTTGAAACTAAACGTTCTTGTATATATGAGATTTGAATCGAATATTATATTTCATATTAATTTTCATTCACTCCATATTATGTCTACTGACATAACGATTTTTGTTGCAAAATTTGTTTGACAATCTAAACTTAGAGACTTCGATTGGCGCTTTTGATCATTCTTTTTGCTTGAACATGAATTCATTTGCTTGCCTTAGCTTGTTATATTTTCCCAAATATGTTACACGTATGTATGCGACTTAAGTCGTTGAAGATCTTCAACATGTCTATGATTTATTCTTGAATATCCTTATACAATGAACTGAGACATTTTTCATATATACATATGACCTCTATATGAAAATTATATGGTGTATGATTAGTCGTCTACATGATGTGTTCCCCTACTCCTTGTACACTCGATTATACATTCGTCTATTTCTTTTACCATAAAGAAATAAATATATCAAAGCGAAAGCAACGATTACAAAAAGACAAAGCGTGGAAACTCTCAATAGTGGAACCCTCGTAGCTGACCCACCATAAGCGCTGCTAAATCCGTCACATTGTGGATGATTCCCTCTCCCGTGCGAGAATTGATCAACGTAAAAGAGTCCGGAGGAACAACCGAATGATGAAGGCCATCACATAGAGGTAGGAAGATGTAACACCGCTCAGTCCATATCAATAGGGTTGCCAACATCAATGATCCACAGGGGGATGCTCGTAGGCAGGGTCTTCGGTCGCAACGGAAAGGTCTAACCCTCAAACGAAGAGCTCCAACCCCAAGATCTATGACATGTTTAGCAGAAGGGTCTCCGAGTCTCTTCCATCATGAGTTCACATCTTCTGCATTCAGAGTTGAAGAATAAGGGAAAGATGACTCAAACCACCAATAGAATCCATATCATAGATAGACTTTTAAGTATGGATACCATTTACATCCTGTAAATATTTCCAAAAGAACACTTGAGGGGAATGAGCATGAAATATATGAGAAAGCCTGAAAAATTTTCATTCCTTCCTCTTTGCTTTCACTAATTTCTAAAAGAAAAAGAAAAAAACAAAACTCATCTGTTCCTTGTAATTTGTAATACAGAAAGGAACTGCTAAGGAAAAAAATAATAATAGAAGCTAAACCAAGATAATACACAACACATAACAGAATATTATCATCCAGACAGAACCAAATCTACTTCTTCCCCTGAGGATGTTCCTTTGAACCTCACCCCATAAAGATCATGCCTGAGAGGCCTCAGCTTCCACAGCTCACACCAAATCAACAGCATAGTACATGTTCAACACTAAAAAGTGCTTATGTGCCACCATATGTGACTTGTTCACAGTTACATTTACTAGTATGTATACACAGTATTGAGAAAAAGTGTAACAATGGCAAAGTGAGTACAGAGTTTAAATATAGCAGAGCCACACGGCCATCCCTCGAACCCTATTCCAGGCATCAAAGGATTGATTACCTTTAGGGTTGTTTCAGATTTTTATGATTCAGGACAAGTCGAAGTTCTGCAGGACATAAGAAGCCAGTTGCTCACTTCAACTCTCATTGACTGATCCACCTCCGCTTGCGAGCTGGCCTCTCTGGTTTGATCTCTGAGTCAGCAGCAGGAGCCTCACTTTTGGTAGAAGGTGGGGCTTCACTCTCATTCCTTTTAGTTGTGGAGGTTTCTTTCCCCACTGGCATTGGGAGCTTGAACCTCTCGCTTCGCTTCTTCAACTTCTCCACTGTGTCTAGGTGCAGGTCATCCACCGGTTTTTTATCAGAATCCTTCAACTCTTGCTCATTAGGTTTTTTATTAGCATCCTTCAACTCTTGTTCGCTAGTCTCTTCAGCTGAAGTATGCTGGTTTTCAACAGCTGAAATAGTCTTGGCGGGTGCATCTGGATGTTTGATGGCTTCGGAAGACCCGGCATGGTTATTTGCATCAATTTCTTTATACTTTAAAGAAGTTGAAGACTTACTATGGATACTGAGATCCCTCTCCTTATGACTTGTCCAGCGTTCCAATTTGGACCGCCCACGCTTTGAATCTTGTCGTTCATCGTCTGAAGAAGCAGCTTCCTTGTGCTTTCTGGAAGGATGACGCACCTGTATGTTCTGCTCACTGCTGCCTTTACTTCCCTATATAATGGCAAAAAACAATCATGAAAACAAAAGGCTCGATTATGCAGAACACTAATACATGGATCAACAAGGATTTGCTTTGATTAGCCAAGAAAGCCCTTAACTTATGTCCTCTACTATTGATTCAACTTTCACAAAAGGAATTAGCCTTATCTCATATAATATTAGGCTTCCGAGGCCAAGCATTGGTACATACCATCTCATCAACACGAGAACTTTGATCTTGATGTCTCCTGGGATTGTTCTGATCTCCACCCTCCGAGGCTTTGCTCTTCCTCGTACTTTCTTTATTTTTCCTCTCTGGAACTCTTTGGATTTCAGAAACATTGACAGTTCGATCATTGCGAGAGCTTGACCTTTCCTGCCTACATCTTCTCTCCTCATCAACTAACTGGTTTCCACGTCCCTTGTGATTTGAAAGACTTTCATCCTCCATACGCTCCCTTCTCTTAAGTTGTTCACTGTGGCGTGATGTGTCTTTTGATTGATGCTCTTTCTCTGAACCTCTGTATTCATCCTTCGCCCTAACATGGCCACTCCTCAATGTACTGCGCCCCTCATCTCTTCCCCGTCTTGAAAGACTCTCTTCACGAGATTGCTTTTGCCTATGCCAATCCTCCTCCTTTTGCCTTCCAGATCTATCAGAGTGGTGATCATTAATGTTATCTCTGATTCTGGGTTGATCATCTCTCTTGCGTGGGTCAACAACACCATCCCTTTCTCGCTTTCTACTACTGCTATTTTCTCTATGGCTATGCAAGATTTCTTCTTTGTTAGGCTCCTTCCTGGGATGCTCTTCATCTTTCCTTCTCTTGCTATGGTACTCACTCTTCAAATTCTCATCTCTTTCCCTGTGTCTTGAACTGACATCCTTATCATCCGGAACCCTATTATGGCCATTATCCAACTGTTTCCTTGCATGAAGATGTTCATCTTTGTCACTTTCTCGAACCTTGCCCCTGCCCCTGGACCCCATTTCTTCACCACGCTCCCTCTTTCTTAAATCTTCGGCTCTGGTTTTTCTGTTATGAGGATCATCTTCTCTCCTTTGCCAAGCACCATCAGGGTTGTCCCTCTCCTTCCGCCTATCAAAACCTTCACTTCTCACATGCAAATGATTGCCTAGGCCGGGATCCTCCCTCCCTTTTGGAGCCATTCGATTTCTTTCCACTCCTTGCCTCGCGTCCAAGCCCTTTCTTCCCAAACCTTTTTCATTTTCATCAAGGTGGTGCTTCTTGCCACCCCCTGAGTGTGTCCCTCGCGACTTGAAGACCCCCGAGATCTACACCATCCCGCTTATTGTCAACATCTCTGCTGCTTCCAGACCTTGCTTTGCTATTGTCACTACTTCTTGCAGCCTTAAAGTCCTCTCCATCATCAGTTTCTTGAGACAGAGGGTCGATTCGGGAGTTCACTTTTTGCTTCTTCGGGGAATTCCCATCTTTGAAGGAGTCATCTGTACTTCTGGCATCCACTCTCTCCTTTTCAATTTCAGAGTCCCCATCAAGTATTGCATCTTTAGGATCAATACCCGATTCCCCCGGAATTTCAACTGCATTGGGAGATGACAATGCTGGACTTTGTTTACTATCCATGCTTTCAACGGATTCTTCCTTCTGATCATCAAGGAATCTCCTATCCCTTGTTGTATGAGACCTATCACGCGCTCTCCCCCCTATACGCCTGTGTTTGAAAGTAAAGAAAGGTAAACTACAAATGTTTACTTGATTGTACAATTGAATATGAACTTAAATAAAGAGCTAAAACATCAAGTAAGGTGACTAAACAATAATAGATTACTACTTAGTTTTTCTTGCATGCCGAAAAAGTAGAGCATTTGTAACATATCATAAAGGAAATGCATTGTCAAAGCCCAGCCCACCTAAAAGCTCGAACTGATAGGTGGACACCCCAAGACGTTTATCAAGTGGAAAACGAATCCATTCGGGCCTGCACGTGGACCGTGGGCCTCTAGCCCGAAAACAGGATGACATAGAGGGATTCAAGTATGGATGGACCAAGCACTGACACCATGTTAAAGCCCAACCCACCTAAAAACTCAAACTGATAGGTGGAGGCCCCAAGAAAGTTATCAAGTGGCAAATGGGTCCACATGACCTTGACATGTGTTACTGAATTTTTCATACCTCTCCTCATGTGATGAGCCACAATTCCCATTGGAGTCAACTGGAGTGTGTCTCGGATGACCTCTGGGTGGGGCTCCAGGAGGGAAGGGCAAAACTCTATCTCCCTCTGGCATGTTGTTCCTGAATGGCATTCTTCTTCCATTGAAATATTCCTTCTCTGCTGGTGCAATGTCTTCTTCAGTTTCATGGCCTCTAAGATCCTCTCTTGAGGGGTTATTATCTGGTTGATCTGGTACCTCGCTTCCTGTTGAGGAATCATCATCCATAGAACCCTGGCACACAATCTGTTCACCAAAATAGAAGCACTTAATTCACATTCAACATACCTTTCAAAAATTGGATTTAGACTAATAAACCTAGAAATTAGTGCAAACAGTGCAATTATTAAACTCAGGCTTCATTGAATACCTCAATAATTGCATCTGAATCACGAACTCTGGGTGGCCTTGTGTCAATGGAAGGGAGACGTTCACCATGTCCAGTTTCCACCTGAATTGCTCTCCCAGTAGGCTGTTTGGAGGAAAAAAATGAAATATTAGGATAGAAACTTATATAGCAATTTGTGATTGTGAAGCCACATACAAAACAGCAATCGTAACATACTAATGGTGGTCGCATACGAGCAGATCCTTTTAAAAAGTCATTTTGACCAACATCAAACTTTCCATTATTTGGATTTTCAGCTGCAACATCACGAACAACACCACTAGCAGCAGCCAATTCTGGGGGCAAGTCAGGATCATAATCCTAAAAAGGCAAAGAGAAAATAGGTATTATATGCTTGGAAATTGAAAGCAGAAGAAGCAATTACCCACTAGATATATGCATAGGCACCTCATTACCTGCTCTGTTCGTCCACTTTCGTATACACGAATTTTGCTTTGCATTGTAGACTCCAGGCGGAGTTGTTCCTGCAGAATTATAATTAGGAACCTCAGTCTTCATTCATCGGGTCAAGGTGTGACTAAAATATAATACTTACCAGCTGTTTGCAATAATCTTTCCAGCTCTCTTCGTTCAAACCGAAGTTAAAAAAGTCTGATATATCAATACCGGGATATTTCCATGGTTTTTCTTCAAAACTATCAAAGTCAACTTCAAATATAGTCCTGAAAAAGTTTGATGATGGTTCAACAAAAATGGGTAGGAGAAACTCAATAACTCCAAAATAACACTAGAATATTTGAGGGAAAAAGCATAAAAAGTGAATGGAAAACCACAGGCATCCTCTGCCAAGATTCCACAAGCTCATGATGAATGTTAAATCAAAGAATCCACATTTAGCTAACCACAATTACAATAATAATTACTAACAATGGGTATCCTGTGAAAATCACCCTTTGAGATGCACTGCACATGGGAGCTTTGCTATACAGTCAAATGTCACAAGATATGATAAACTGAAAGTTTTAGCACAAAATCACACAAGCCGAACAAGAATACGAAGATGATTAATGCCAATCACAATGGGAAGGTTATAAACTGCATGGAATTCTATATGCTCAAAGATAGAGATGTTCTATAACTCAATTTTCTATGATCAAAAGAACTATGATGTGAGAAAAATAGCAATATGATATATGGCAACCGATGCCATGAAAACCAAATGACCAATGCACAAAAGCAGCAGCATATACAACAATCTAGAAATTACTTGTGGGAAGGGAGAGTAAAGTCCAGTCCACCACCAAGGCCTCGGCCTGCACCCCATGCAGGTGCTCCGAAGCCTTTCTGCATGGGAGGACGAATTTGACCTGTTGGCCGCCATTCACCCCTACCACGACCAGCAAGAGGACCGATGTTCACAAGTGGACGAACTTGACCCGGGGCTCCTCCAGGGACAGCAGCGTTTGATCCGGGTATCAGTGTAGCATTGGGTCTCACATACTACATGGAAACAGAAAGAACACAAAATTTGATAAGCACCAACAAAGTTACAGTTGAAGTATATTCTCAATGAAAACATGACATAACAATCAACTGCAAAACCAGTTATCATAGATTCAGTCATAGTACAAGTCATCATAGAGTTCAAATTATAATTGGCAAATGAGACAACTCTTGGCATGCAATTTATATTGGTATTACATCTAGAATTTACGAGTCTACAAATAAAAAAGAATATCATTGCTTGAATTCAAAATATGCAAGATTAAGTTCACTTCATGTGAGTACCTATATGACTAGGAGTAAAAGCATGATTAAGCGGGTATAACTTGTTAATTTGGAACATAACCAACACAAAGCAATAGTTTATTAAACATAGTTCCTTCACCTTAGAACAAAGGCACTCCTTAGAAGATAAAAAATGATACTTGTGGTAAAATATTCTGGCTTCCCAGGTTGTGCACCCAGTTTTAAACTCCTTAGAAGAATGTTTGTTCCAAGAAACTAATATAATAAAACAAAAAAAAATATGGGTACCATTCTTCCATCTAACCTCAATGACATCCCCACTACAACAAACACATAATGATCATGTCTTATAAAATTTTACTGTGGCAAAACTCATAAATTTCTTATTCACAAAATCAAAGCAGTTCCTAGATCAACCTTCTGTTGAGACAGAAGAAATGAGACTTATATTTGCATATGAACAGTAATATTATCTACTTGTTAACGGATTACTGTCCTTTGGTGAGTCTGTGGCACTCAAGAAAACATTTGTAAGGGATGTTAGTAACTTGGTAGTATGTGTATCAGCCACATGGTAAGTGTAGGGGGTAAACAGATTCATATTTGTGCATAGTTTGTGGTATTCAATTACAAATCTTGGAGACAATTGAACCAGCCAGAAAAGGATCATCAGGAAATGCCCCTCATCAAGCACTTGCATGAACAATAAGGTTTCTCTTTCCAAGATGCTGAGTAAAATACAGTATCCGTGTACATTAGTTTGCAGTTCAGTCACTCTTTGGTTAAGCGGGATACACATAATCATAAATTATCAACTCATATTCAAAACATCAATATTTCCTTTTTCATTAACAAAATCAATAACCATTTCATAGTACAATTACAAACAATTTACACTGTATATGATCATCCAAAACAAGGGGAAAACAACAGAACCCCATCTATACAGCAATTAAGACACTGACCTTAAACTGGGAATGAAATGGATGATACCCGTGGCTGCTATACCCGACTTTAGGAGCCATCACCATTCCACCATTGGCTTTCCCTGCCTCTCCCATCTCCTTCCGCTCCCCGTCAGCTGCCTGAAGCCCGTCCTCGCCCCATTCCTGCTCCCCAGTAGCTTGATTTGCATCACTATCTGCAACAATGACCAGTGGATCACCATCTTCATCATCATCTTCCCCAACCATTCCACCTCTCTCCATGGCCATAGGACCGTGGTTGTTATCATTCAATACTATCTGCAAATCATCTTCACTATCACTGTCCCAATCGTCTCCTCCACCACCGCCTCCGGCATCTTCGGCCCTTCCAGAAGCACCAACCAATGCATCACCGCCGGTAGACAAACCGGGGATAATAGGGTCTGAACCAACATCTCCAATTCCGTCATGGCCCTCTTCAATATCAAATTCCATGTCTTTATCCATCAAATCCCCACCTTTTCCATTCCGAGCAGATTCACCTCCATAGCTCAAACGCTGAAATTCCCCATCCCGGCCCTCCAAAACCCTAGACCCACCATCTAAATTGACTTCCTTTTCAGCTCCCAGCCTCGGCCCTACATCACCGCCCTCTGAATTCTGTCTATAGTCGCCGGCGCGATTCTTTGGATCGACGACAAGGGGATGATTCATGGGTTGGGAAGGAACATTGAATTCGGCCGCGCGGGAAGCTCCGGAGGGAGTGCCGCTGCCATCTCCGTTCTTAAAGTTGAGATCGATTGGACGGTGGTGAAATGGGGGCGCGGCGGACGGTTGAGGAGGAGATGCGGCGGCGGCGGCGGATGAAGAAGGTTGGAAGGGAAGCAGAACATCCGTGTAGAGATCTCCGAACTCGTCATCGTCTTCCATGTTAGAGGGAGAAGAGAGAGGGTTTTGAGGTTTGGGAGAGAAGCTGTGTGTGTTGCGACTCTGCGCAATGTAACATGTTAACGAGGCCTCATGTGTTATGTGATACGTCATGTACTTGTCACTTGCAAAATTAGAAAATAAATATTTTTCAAATTAAGATTGTTTTGTTAGACTAAGAGCATTCACAATGGTGGACGGTGACGGTGACGGTGACGCTGGCGGTAAAGAAAAAAAGAGGAGAGAGAGCATAAAACAAGAAAGAGAAAGTAATAAAATAATGCTGACGGTGAGGGCTGGCGGGGAGCTTACCACTAGCGCTTACCGCCGGCGGTAGACAAATTTATGAAGAAAAAAGGCAAAATTTTGAGCTTACCACCCAGCATTGTAGGTTACTGGCGTTTACCGGAGGCGGTGAGCTAGCGGTAAGGTCAAAAAATTATTTTTTATTCCTCCCAGTCATCGGTGAGCTAGCGGTAGCGTTGTGGATGCTCTAACAATGATCTTAAAAGATGGCTTCTCTCTCAACGAGTTCTAAGTTTTCTCGTTGTCTTCGGATTTCATGTCGTCGTTGATATTTTTTTCTTGGATCCCGTCTCGTTCATCCACTGCAATCCATCATCACCACTTTCTCTTCCGTCTTCTCTAACGATCACTCTACGGATACCTTCTCGGAACAACCAAAGTAAGGGATCAAAGGGGTTTTGCTACTTAACCACCGTGTGTGTTGGCCCTATCGTGGTCCCGTGCCTCCTCACTTGCTCCACGGTCCACTAGTTTTATCGGAAGGTCGGAAATCGCTTCGGCGACAAGAGAGGCTCGGACCCGACCACTATGGATCCCTGTACTGGGTCCTCTCAGCCCTCGATCTGGCTCTTGAATATTGGGATCAACGGCTGGTTTTGAAGGCGCGACCGACGATAATAGGAGTTCATGTTAGTCCAAACAACCAAGCGAGGTATGTTTGCTACGCAGCCTCGCCAACCCCAATTAGTACAAGAAGGGAGAGTGTGACATTATTGAGGGGACACATCCTGTCCCAACGGCGTCTGAAAGAACTCAATTCCAAGTCTCCTCTTTTTTTCTTATGGACCTCCTTAAATGCCTGACATCATCCTTACCTCCCCCAAGGGTTTCCTCCGAGGGACTAACGTGCTTAATAGACAAAACAGGTCCATCAGAGTCGGGCCAAGACAAGTACACGTTTTGATAGTAGTACACCTCTATGGGAATAGGGATCCACCCTCTAAAAAGTCACTTGGTTCAGGCGAGCGATTTTGTTACAAGGAAAACATTTCGGGCATGTTCGGAACTATGTCTCACCTTTCATTTCTGATTTCAATTATGTTACCACTCACTTTTAGTTAATAAATTTTCTCGTTTATGCTAAAAAAATAAATAATCTTAGAGAATATTTGTGGAGGAAAAAAATAGTCATTAATTTTTGTTACAACCTAACAAAACCAAAACCGGTGTAGAATTTACTTTGTTAGGATGAGCAGCAGTGTGAGACTTTTGTTTTGCCTCATTCAGGGTTTATGGAAACATTTTTATAGCATACGAAAATGTTATTATGGAAATAAAAAGGAGTAAGACAGGGTTCCATACAGGCCCGAAACGCTTACTCTACAACTAACATACACAGTTAATCCAGATGACAAACTAAGGGGTCTATCCCTATTATAGTGAGTAGTCGTATATATCACTTCTCCTGCTTCAACTCGGGGTGGGCATGTGGTGCCTAAAAAAATCATTGGCCCCGCGGTGTAGACCCTTTATAATGAAGAGCGTCAAGTAGCCGATGAGTTCTCCAAGAGAAAGAGAAGGAGCAACTTGCAACATCTCAAGAATATCCGTGGCAGACAACCTCCTCCAGAGATCGCTCGTGTCCTCTAATTTTGTCATTTGAAAGAAGAGATGCTAACGGAGGCCAATTTGTCCATAATGATGAGACTGCTTGTTAGATAAGTTTTTTAGCGAAATATACTACTCTAATGACTAAATCAAAGGAAAAGAGTCAGTACAAAGACAGAGCCCCTCGAAGGTCTCTTTCCACAAACTTTATGACAAATCGTCGGTGCCACAAACCAGCTTTCTAAAAACAATAAAGAAACAGAAGTCCAGTACTGTCGAGAATCGCTCAAGATGGTGCCTAAATGATGCTTAATCCTATGGGGGCGACTCTTCTCGTCGTGAGGAGTACGATCGAACTCGATCTCAACAGTACCGAGAGGAGGATATATGTGATTCAAGGTCCCCTCCCTGAATCTCTGCTCATTAATCTTTGACCTTGTAAAAAAGAAAACAGACAAAATAAAACAAACCCAAACGATTAACATGTTCCACAATCGAGAGGGATATCGAGTAGGATGCATCGGTGGCGGCCAAGGAGGTGGATGCACCAATGGGGGAGTCATAGGGGGTGGAGGCCGGTCAGGGATAGAGATTCGAGGTGGCGACGACGACGGTAGAAGGATCACCCGATGCTGAGGGGAGAACCTTGTTGACAACCACGAGGATTGCAGGGGGTGATATAGGACTGAGGGACACGTCGCTGGTGGCGGGGGATGGCCAGGAAGGTAGTGACTAATGGTAGCTTGGTATTGACCCTAGCAAAAACCCTAACAGGGCTCTCCATGCGGAGGAGTAGTGGACCGGGTTGCAGTAGAACCGCTGGTGTACGAGAGCCGGCTAGAGCTTGCAGAACGAGAGCAATAGATGCTCTAACTCCCGCTGGCGCATTAGGGCACAGTGG
>JAYMTN010001699.1:0-12338 GCA_036897425.1 Erodium trifolium
GAGAGGTTATCAGACATCAAGAACTGGACCGAGGTTTGGAGGGCAATCAAAAGGTTTCGGTTCCTTTTCAAGCTCGTCGGAGGAGATGAACAAGGATAAAGGGAAGGTATAACTACAAACAACTATTAGCTTTATTTGATTTCGTATTAGGGTTACTTTGAGTGTTAGAGTTTCTGTTAGTTTTAAGGGCTCTAAACCATTGTTAGGATTAGGGTTCCTTTGAGTATTAGGATTTCGTGTTAGGGTTTCTTTGCATGTTAGGTTTTAGGGTTTGATTTATTCTGACATGTGAATAAAATGAGTTAGTTTAAGGTCATAAAATTAATTAGTGTTTGTATGATTTACTGAGTTAGTGTTTGTTGTATGAAATGAATGAGTTAGTATTTTGACTGTTAGTTTTTAAGTTTTAAAATCAGTCAGTCAACTTAAAATATATTTTTTCTGACCATGTTAAATGAATGAGTTAGTGTTTATATTGTTAGTTAACTGATTTTTTTTTATTGTTTGTTCAACTGTTTTTTATTAATGAATCAGTTTTATAAGTTTTTAAAAATGAATATGATTTTTTGTTATGAATCTGAATCTGAAATAAATTGATTTAGTATTTTAGTTGTTAGTTCAAGTTAGAGAAAACTCCTGAAAACAACTATTATACGACTTCCTAGTACAAGAAATATTGTATGACTATTTTGTCTTTCAAAATACATGATTGTGACTAATATTTACCAAAAACCATAATTTTTTGTCCAAAAACTCGGAATATTTTGTGCTTTTGGACAGAATGTTTTGTGTTTTGAACAGAATATTCTGGAATATTCCATGTTTTTGGACAGAAAATTATGGTTTTTGGTAAATATTAGTCACAACCATGTTTTTTGAACGACAAAATAGTCATACGACATTTCTTATACTAGGAAGTCGAGTGATAATTGTTTTCTGGAGTTTTTCCAAGCATAAATCATCATTGGTTGCTATCCGCAAAGATTTATAGATATTGGTTATGAATGGAATAATTTCATTGATCAAGAAAGAATGACCCTAACAATTATAAGGTATACAAATATGAACACTAAACCAAACCATTCCCTTCCTTCTTCAACAAAAGGTACCATGAGGTTCCTCATCACTGGATACATACAGCTAGCTGAGAACCCCTTTCAAGAGGCCATTTTTTCCTGTCATGTTTAAGTATACACTAAGCTTCATGCATCAATGGCTTTGAGCAAGGAATCATGGCACATAACATAGGAATCTATACTCATAATCATACCCTAACTTGCTCAAGACTCAGCCTCAGTCTATCGATCATCCGATCAAGTCTTTCTGATCTAGTCTGCGATCTATCAGTATCAGATCCCATAAGTTCCTTAAATTCATCCTTGGCTCCAGCAGATACAGGCCCTGCTGGTGTTTGTGTTTGTGTGTGGTCTTCTTCGCTCTTCACTTGGAGCCTTATGGGAGCAGCACTGTCCCAATCTCCTGAAGAGGTAGAAACCTCTGAGTCTGAGCTTTCCAGTTTAGCCAAGTGATCGAGCACCTCCTCTGCCAGAATAAGATCATTACACTTCCTGCAAACCCCCAAAAGGGTACTCCAAATAATAGCATTTGGTTTCACCGGCATGCTAAGAACAAGCTTATATGCATCTCTAAGGCTACCACCCCAACCCAAGAGTTCAATCAAAAAACAATAATGATCGGCTTCTGGGACAATCCCAAAATCTTTCTCCATTGCACTGAAGTAGCAGAGGCCATCTTCCACCAAACCTGCATCGATACAAGCACATAACAGACCAGTGAAGGTGCTTCCCTTAGGCTCATACCCTTCTTGTTTCATCGTAGACAAAAGGTCAAGTGCTTTAGCCTTATGGCCATGCATGGCTAGGCCTTGGAGCATGGTGTTCCAGGACATTGCATCTTTCTTAACCATCCCGTTAAACACACTTGATGCCATTGCCAAGCTACCACACTTTGCATACATATCGATTAATGCATTGGAAGCTTGTGTGCCACACTTGAATCTGATTCTTTTGATGGAACCATGGACCCTCTTGCCCAAATCAAGCAATCCAGACTGTGCACAAGCACCTAAGATACTAATAACAGTCTCATCGTCAGGCTGCAATCCAACTTCCTCCATTCGATCATACAACCTCATTGCCTCCTCCGCAAGGCCCTTCTCAGCATACCCGGATATGATTATAGTCCAAGCAATCAAGCTCTTCACCGGCATCTTATCGAATAAAATCCTCGCCATATACATATCGCCTGATTTACTATAACCCGAAACCATGGTGGACCAAGACACAACAGTCCTACTAGGCATTTTCACAAAGAGTTCAAATGCATAATTCATAGCTCCAGCCTTGACATAACCATCTAGTATGGTGTTCCAGCTAACAGTATCCTTCAGAGGCATTTCATTGAACAGCTTGCGTGCATCCCCCAACAAACCCGATTGAACCAACCCTGCAATCATGGAGTTCCATGAAACAACATCCCTCTCATCCATGGACCTGAACATTTTCATGGCCGAGCTAATCCCCAGAAACCCACACTTGGAGTAGCAACCAATGAGCGAATTGGGCACGAAGATATCAGAACAAAACCCAAACTTCACAATGTGGGCATGAATCATTTCGACTGTACTCAACCACAATTTACCAGAACAAGCCTTCAGAAGAAAAGGGTAAGTGAAATTATCAGCAAATATACCACAATTCTGCATCTCGAAGAAGACAGCGAAGGCCACCATGGACTGCGAGTTCTGTACGTGAGCTCTGATCAAGTTATTGTACAGATGCACATCTGGGTCTTGATATTGATTGAAGACGGCGACGGCCAATGCGATTTGGCGGCAGTTGGAGAAGGCTGAGATGAGCTTGGTGGCCACGGAGCGGTGTTGATGGAGATTGGCTTTGAGAATCTGGGCATGGACTTGCTTGGCGTGGCTCAGGTTCTTGCATCTGTGGAGCTCGGCTAAGCTTTGGTCCAACCTCGTCGGGGTCGGGATTGGCACAGACACTTGCATTTGAGAAGAAGATGGTTAGAGACGAACGAGTAAAATGGAAGAAGATGGTGAAGGAGACAGAGAGCGATTTTTCACCTCAAAGCTAGAAACTTTCAACACAAGCCCAGTTCATGATTCGTAACCATTGAAGATAAGATTTTTAGATTTTCTCAATTCTTTTCTTTTTAATTTATTCTAATTAAAGGTTAAGCTAATTATTACTTTTATTCGTTAAATATATAGCATCAACATAACAAGTTAACAACAGTGTTTTTTCAGTAAAATACGATTTATGAAATTACCCAGAGCCGTCTCGTCTCTGGTATAATGTAAAGGTAGGAACTTTTTGGAGTTTTGTCGCAGTGGGCTGTGACGAGAGAGACGCTCCATTTTCAACCCACCCACCTACCTTGTGTGCACACCTAACACCTGCCTTTGTCTCTCCTTTTCTCTTCCCTTTGCCTTCTCCTGCAAGTTCCTTCCTCTTCCTCTCTTCGATTTCACCTCTCCTCTCTTGCTCTGTCTCTTTCCCTATGTCCGCCATGGATGCAGCGCTGCTGAAAGCTCAGTTTCAGGCTATTCCAGCTCCTCGCACTCTCAATTTTCCCAGAACTACTTGTGTTTTTGCCTCGCAGAGGCGGAGCTTCACCTTCAACTGTTCTGGTCTGGTCCGCAAGCGCATTCCTTCTGTCCAGGCTTCAGCTGCTCCAATTGGGTATAGATACACAAACCCTTTTTGTTTAATCTCCTGATTTGCTTGATTTAGCATGTAATTTATCACGGGTCTCTGGAAATTCGTTAAAAGTTAGCTTTTTTATTTGTTTGAATATGTTGCCTTTTAGGGATGATACTATTCTTCTGAATTTTATGATTTTGGTGTATTGCCTTATAATTTGACTGGTTACTGCTGGTGTTGTTCATCCAAATTTGGCATCAGGATCTAGTTTTTAGGCTTGATGATGATTGAGATGTTTTGAGTTTGTGAAACCCTCAACTACTTTAATCATCACTGTTAGTCCATTAACTCCTAATTTTCCATTTTGTGATTTCCTTTAATGTAGATTGGATTTGGTTCCAAAGTATAGAGTGGATGAGAGTGACAACTTGACCCTTGAGGGTATAAGAAGTTCATTGATTCGGCAAGAGGATAGCATAATATTTAGTCTCTTAGAAAGAGCTCAGTATTGTTACAATGCCGATACATATGACCCTAATGCTTTCGCTGTGGATGGGTTCCATGGTTCTTTGGTAGAGTTCATGCTCAGAGAGACTGAAAAGCTTCATGCTCAGGTATGTCTTTATCTCTGAGACCAAATGTTGAAGATAGAAAGAAGAAAACAGATTGTACCAGAATGTCTGATTGTTTGTTTTTTGGTCATTAGGTGGGAAGATACAAGAGCCCTGATGAGCATCCGTTCTTTGCAGAAGGCTTGCCTGACCCTATCTTGCCTCCTCTGCAGTATCCCCAAGTAAGATTATGCATCATGGATATTAGCTAGAAGGGGTAGCTTTACTAACAGACCCTCGGCGACCTTTGATTCTCAAAAACACATTGTACACTATCACCTTTCGTTATTCATCAGAACCCACTGAAAGGTGGGTTTTTTATCAGGAACACACTGAAAAGATGACAGTGTGTCATTGATGAAACCATCACCTGTTCAGTGTGAATCCTTGGGTTTCTAAAACTCAGGTCGGCCGAGGGGGTGTAAATAACATTTTCCCTAGTTAATATATTCAGAGTTGTCTGTGAGATAAATTGTTTAGTTCTTTCATTTCAGGAAATAAAGTATGTGTGAGTGAGTGGTGTGATGAGGATCTTGGAAAAACTTAATTCTTAGGATTAACAAGTGCATTAAGAGCTTTGCGTAACAGATAATTAGGCAATAGTTGACTTTAACATACTTGAGACTAATTCAAGGCTCCGAAACCTATTGGATTAAGAGACTTTGTGGTCTAGACAGATATCAAACTCATAAAATCTGTGTACACATTGAAATATTTAGTTATACGTTTGTGTAACCCTGTATTATGTGCATAAGTAATGTGTATTGATATAGTACATTAATATATCAATTACAAAAATGGCAGTCCATGTGAAGGTCTTTTGCCACCAGCAATCTCTCTCTCCCTCTCTCTCTCTGATAACCTCTTCTGATTTCACATTTCTTGTGACTTACAAACAGGTGCTACATCCCGTTGCTGATTCAATTAACATAAACACCAAAGTTTGGGATTTGTACTTTAGAGATCTTATCCCAAGATTCGTCAAGGAAGGAAATGATGGCAATTGTGGATCAACCGCTGTTTGTGACACAATATGTTTGAAGGTATGCACTCTGACAAATCCATCTTAATTGTGTAAAAAATATCATTTTGCTTTCAGTTGCTTAATTGGAAACATAGTCTCTGTCTCCCTCTCTCTATCTCTCATGTGGATGTTGGTTTCATTAATGAATTAGCATGAGTAGTTGTACTGTAACTGCTGACAACGAATCGAAATTAGAAGGGTTTCTCCGTCATTTATCTGGGCTAAAACTTTTCTTGACGGGATTTGATTTGGCCCTCTAATATGGCAAAATAGATAACCGGTGCAATGTCTCATACTAATATGGCTATATTCTTATTGTCGAGATTCATTTGAAATGCACTATAGGATTGCACAAGCCCTTGAAGAAATAATTGCAAAAAAGTATCCCAAGGTGTTCATTTTTTGCAACTTGTAGCCCTATTCTTTGAAAATTGCAAAAAAGTCTTACTGCACTTTGTATAATTTTGTTTCAGAATGACGATTTTACCCTTGGAAATTTAAATAATAAAAAATAATAATTAAAGAACAAGAAAATCCAAAATTTCATATTCCTTAAATTTCTAACTCTTTTTTATGGCTCAAAGAGGAAGAAATAAAGGGATATGCAAATTTTTACTTCTTATTTTTAAAATTTTAAATTGTAAGAGTAAAAGCATCATTTTAATACAAATTGCAACCAAAAGACAAGTTCAGGGTACTTTTTTGCAATAATCTAAGGAGAGGGCGACAAGTTGCAGTAAATGAATACCTCGGGATACTTCTTTTCAATCATCCCTTGTTCTAATCTCTATTTAAATTTCCAAGATTCATTTAAAATGTACTATAGGATTGCTCGAGTCCTTGATGGGATAACATAGCCAGATAGAACTCGTGTTAGAAGTTTGACTTGTTCTTGCTCAATGCATTCCATTCCATGTGTCTCGTCAATACCTTAAAGATCCTTCCCGTTGTTGGAAGTGAACGTTTCAGGATTTGGCTAATTGGTCCAGAACTAGTAGATCAGAAACGAGTTGGAAATGCTAATTGATTGTAGCTGCAGATGGAGAACATTTAGTTAGGCATTTAAAATTAATACTCCCGGGACAACCATGAGCAACTAACAGTTGAACATAAATCCCATTCACGGTCCTCATTGTAGACTTGGAAGCCCAGAGTCTATGGTATCAGTTATTCCTGTTTTTTTATCGCATCCTATCAACTGCCAGCCTGTTATACTCTCAACTAAATATATATTTACCTTACAAAAAACCTCATTAAACCTCACTGTCACTGATATGAAGCAATATGCTAAATGTGTTTAGACAATTCACTTCTACTCTATGCTAGGTTTTTGTTTTTCTAAATATTCGATTTTTGTTAACTGATGGATGCTTAATTATTCCCTTGATTGCAGGCTCTATCCAAGAGAATCCATTATGGTAAATTTGTAGCTGAGACGAAATTTCGAGCCTCCCCAGATGCATATGAAGCCGCCATCAGAACTCAGGTATATACAACTTTGCTTGGACGTTCTCACACTTTTTCGGGTTTTCATTGTTTTCAGTTGATTTTTACAGGACAGGGTTAAACTAATGGACTTGCTGACATACCCCATGGTTGAAGAGACGATAAAAAAGAGAGTAGAAATTAAAACCAGAACGTTCGGGCAGAAGGTTCCGGTGGATCCGATCATAGAAACGACAGAACCTGTGTACAAAATAGAACCGAGCTTAGTGGCTGACCTATACGGTGACTGGATCATGCCATTGACGAAGGAAGTTCAAGTTGAGTACTTACTGAGAAGGTTGGACTGAGATGTGTTTAAATAAAGTCTCCATAGCATATCAAGTTCACAAACCCTGGTTGCTGTTGTTATGTACTTTGTGTATGTAAGAAAGAACAACCTAATAAGATTGCACTTTACAATGTGAAGAGGCACTTGAAGTTTGTGAAACCATGTTTTGAATAATATGAAAAAAAAAAATATTTTAACACGATTGAATTGACATAAATTGAAGGGTTCATTGCAAAAAACAACATTATGTATTGACCATGTGCAAAAAACTACCTCATGTTTAAAACTCACCGAAGTTTTTTCAATGAAATTATGACCTTATATATTGTCCACGTTCCTGATTTTCCATCCATTTTAACGGAATATTATAAAATTTGTCAGCAAACGACCGTGATCAAAAGATATCTCACTGCTGACTTTTAAATGTAGGACAGTGTTTGCACACAGACAATATAGAAAGGTAGTTTTAAGCAAATAACCCTAAATTAATACTGGAATTTCGGGGACATTAGTAACTAGCCAAAGTCAACCCAACAAATATAAAATCCCCTAGCGCGTCCATTATGCCTGTTACAGGTTCCCCGAAGAGGGATCAATGTGTTCTGCAGACAACGTGGTATTGCAGGTCCTCTAATTTTTTTGTGTTCGTTCTTGTGTTTAATTAATTTCTTTCAAATGTGCGATGCAAAACCGATCAAGTTACCGTGATCCCGCGTGCTAGCACACTTGCTTAATTATGGTAGAGTTCCAAACTTGTTCTGCAGGTATATTTGTCATATATATTCAAGTGATGGTATCACTTAACTACACCTACCTATGCGTAGATTTCAGATAGTTACACCTAACTATAAAATTTTCTGGACGGTACCTGATTTTCACATCACTCTTCTACTTTTTTAAGGAAACTTAGAGTACTGTCTTTGACGAATAGTTAGGTATAGCCAGGTGTAATCGAGTTATATTACCCCTACATTCGAATACGCTTTTATGGTGTTGATTGAACAAGGGTGTTTGATTTTGGGTCAGGTCATATCAATGCCGGAGCCGTACTATGATGAGTACATGCAAAGTGCAGGTTTCATTAAAGAGTACATATTTGGTGGAAAATATTGGAATTCATTACTACCAAACTCTGAGATGTTGGAGAAAGAATTTCTTGGAGAACCGAAGGTAAGAGACGTCGGGATATGCATGGGTTATGCTAGGGAAAACCCTAGATAAACATGTTAGAATATAACTTTTATCGAGCTTCCAACTATCAGCTTGAGCTCCTAATATAGTATTAGAGCTTGGTACCTCGGGACACGGGTTCAAACCCCACTATGTACAAAAAAATAATATTAATTTCTTCTCAATATATCAAATTTCCCCCAAAATGGTTATCCCGCATCTCTTTTTTTCAATAGGCTTATCCCCTCTTCTAAATAATCCACCTTCAAACCTGTAACGAGCTTGTTCGTAAGGACAACTTGAACTTTTAGTTGAGTTAGTCTTCTAATAACACACCCTCGAACGACTTTTTTTTACAGATATGTTGTATACACCTAACTGTCACTTGTTTTAACAGAAAAGGGCATTGTGAAATAGTACTGATGTTATCGGCTTTTATTTAATGTAAAAAACTAACGGTCGTCTTTTGTAAAGACTTTCGACTGAATGTTGAGAATCTGTGTGTTTGTAGCAAAATCCTGGCTCTGGGGTTGGATGATAAGTTCATTCGGACGTGGGAGTACTACTTTGATTATTGCGCTTCGGATTTTAAGTCACGTACACTTGGAGATTATCAGGTGACGTTAACGAATAATTTATTTATCGAAAGGAGAGATTCAGAATCGTCGGTCCATATTTTTATTTGACGAATAAATAGGTTAACTTTTTTTGTCTAAAAAAATGCAGATTGTATTCTCAAGGCCAGGCAATGTTGGTGCATTCTGTGATCCATACAAAGGTTTCCAATCAGCATATGCACTATTCTAGGTTTTCCCAAAATTGTATATGATAAGAACCATGATGTCTGATATTATAGTAAGACCACAAGTGTCCTGGTCATTTTGTAATAATATTATTGATAACAATCATATTATTATAACCGTGAACTTTAAAACGTATCATATTATTATATAGATTAATAAAATTGGATCCACTATCCATCTGCTCTTGTTTATTATTTTTGAACAAGTAAAATGAGTTGAAAATGAACATCTTGGCCAGTATAGTGAGCTTATTAAGGCCTGGACCGTCCGGATAAAATCTGCAACTGAAAGTCGAACCCGAAAAATTAAAGGATATACGAACATGTTCTAGATATTGATTTTTGATACCAAAATGTTCTCATAATGGGCTCAGATCCGAATATCCGATCCAATTCCACCCCCTAATGCTCTTTTCCAGCATCAATAAGACCTTCCATAATGGAGGCCAATAAAGAAATCGATTTGGTGTAGAAAGAAATAAAAAGCTAGGGTCGGATTCAGTGGATTCTACTGTGGAGGGTTGGATTCGGTGGGTCGTACGTACACGTGTAAGGAGAGGATTCGTTGAGGGAGGAGGAAAAAAACAAGAGAGAGTCGGTGAAAGAGGAGAGAAACAGAGAGAAGAACGAATCGGATGAGAGAAAATTGACGTCGATGAATTTACAGGCTTAGGAGAGAGAAAATCGAAATCATGACAACACATTAGTTTTTCTTTTTCTTCTGTTCCTTTCGACGTTGAATTGACGTGTGAAATCGATTTCATTGTGGACGGTCTAACCCCTCTTTAACTAAAAAAAACTAATTTGTTGGACAACAACAACTGAGTTGACAATGGAGTTGACATCCACACAAAGTTGAAATAAAGAGAGATTTAGCTTGTTGGTAGCAACTAGAGCAATAGCATGCTTCCCGAGCAATTTTCATGGCGTCCACACCACCAAAAATATATACTTAACTACAAAATCTCCCTTTCATCTCTCTCTCTCTCCACTACAATTTCGAGTTTCTTCAGCAAACCCCACTTCTTCTCATCTACTTTGAGCTTCGATCAATGGCGGAGAAGCCAGAGTCAGGAAGAGGGAAACCGCCGCGACCCACCATAGCCCTCCCGCCGCGGCCCTCCCCTGACGCCGTGTTCGGTCCCGGAGCCAGCCCCGGGCCCATGACCATGGTCTCTAGATTTTTCTCCGATTGCTATTCCGACCCGGATTACCGCTCCTTCTCCCAGCTGCTCGCCGGAGCTATGCAATCGCCCATGAGGGCCGCCGAGGGGGGAGGCGCCGGCGGTGAGATTTTGGGGTTTAGGCGGAATCAGCCGGTGGATTTGGTGGTTGCTCAGCCGTCGTTTTTCACTGTTCCTCCTGGTTTGAGCCCCTCCGGACTGCTTAATTCTCCGGGGTTCTTTTCGCCTCAGGTGATTTTGCTTGATGATTAATGGTTTTATTGTGTATTTTTACAAATTGGGTTCATGCTTGGAAGTAATTTGGAATTAGCAGGACCATGAAATGATTCAACTTTGGAATTGGGTGATTTACCCTTTATGAGGATGGTTCCAAGTTCCAACCTTTGAAATTGTGTTCATGATAAGCACATATGGCTGAACTTAGAGATGGGTATGCTATGAATTATAGGGGAGGGTAATCTCTATGAGCATATGTTGTGGGAGGGTCGAATCCATAGGTCTTTCGACAAAAAAAATGGTGTCGATTCGGTGGAGGGTCGAATCCACAGGTCACATCGAGAGAGGATTCTGCAGGAGAGAGATAGACACATGAAGAGCGAGGATCGATGCTTTCTAACCTATTCGACCTCCTCTAAGAGACCCATACCGTGTGCTCTAAGAGCATCTCTAACGGGATTAGCCCACTAGAGGCGATTAGCCCTTAATTCGCCCAGCCTCTCACAATGCTGGAGGCGATTAGTCAGGTGAATCTGGATAAATAGCCACGTGGCAAGTGGTCACAAGGTGGGCGGATTAAGTTCACCCGGGAATGAATCCTTCATCCCAGACAAGAGAGTTGCCAAAACCCACCTTTTTCGCTGATTCATCCTGCATTGTAGATGCTCTAATGTTCTTATCATGAACATTGTACTATTTGTGATAAGAACATCTTGCAAATCTATACTATTCTCAGTATAGATGCCAAAATCTTGCAACTTGTCCAATGTGAGTGGGTTCTAACAATAACATTTCTATGCCAAATGCCAGTAACACGATAGGTATTGATTCGTCTATTCATTTGGGTTCTTGTAGAGCCCCTTCGGGATGTCCCACCAGCAGGCCCTGGCACAAGTCACAGCTCAGGCTGCACTTTCACAATCTCACTTGCATTTTGAATCTGCACATGCACCATCTTCGGTAACAGCCCCTGTGGAACCATCAACTGATCAACCATCCTCTACTAAGAGTTCCTTCACTCAATCTTCAGATGTCCCGAGTTCTGATAACAAAACCCAACCCACATGTCTAACTGTTGATAAACCAGCTAACGATGGCTACAACTGGAGAAAGTACGGGCAGAAGCAGGTCAAGGGTAGCGAGTATCCACGAAGCTATTACAAGTGCACGCATCTGAACTGCCCTGTGAAGAAACAGGTTGAGCGGTCTATGGATGGACGAGTAAGTGAGATTGTTTACAGAGGTCAGCACAATCATGAACAGCCTCCACCGAACAAACGTTTGAAAGATGGTAGTGATCTTAATACGGTCACTCGGGCTAAGCAAGAGCCTGTTTTGCATGGTCAGATTGGAAATGTTAACAGGTCGAATGAGACAGAACCTGTACAGTTGAGCAGATCACATAACCAGGAGGAAGCTGATTCCGAGATGACAATGGAAGACAATTATGATGATAACAATGAACCCAATCCTAAGAGAAGGCAAGCACTAAACCTGATAGTGTGTCTGTATCTTTTTTCTTTGTTGTTTCTAGGGATAGTTGCAAAAAAGTACTCGTAGGTATTCACATTTTTGCAAGTTGTATCCCTCTTCTTTGTTAATTGCAAAAATGTAGTCTAAACTTACCTTTTTGTTTGTAAAATCATTTCAGAATGACGATTTTACCCTTTAAAAATAATAATTGAAGAACAAAACATCTAGAGTTTCATCTCTGTTAATTTTCTTCCTCTTTGTATGTCCAAAGAAGAAGAAAATTAGTAGATATGAAAATTCTTGATTTTTTGTTTCTTTTCTTATTATTTCTTAAATTTAATATTTCAGGGGTAAAATTGTCATTTTGAAACAAATTTACACAAAGTGCAACAAAGAGACAA
>JAYMTN010001700.1:0-12333 GCA_036897425.1 Erodium trifolium
GTTTGAACATCAGATCTGCCGACCCTGAAACGAAATTGTTGATCTTGTTGACGAATTCGGGAGCCAAATTCAAGGAACTTTTGGGTTTTTGCTACTCTTTGATCCGTTCGGAGTTATATATACATACAAATACACGTATATATATCACGAAGCTAGCGTTCACAAAACGCTGTCGCATTACTTGCTGGCGAAGTAAAGTACAATACGCTGTCGTATAGCTTCCCAACCGCGTATCAAACAACCGTGTTATGACTTATGAACCCATACATTACCCAGAACCAAAAATGTCATCTAAAACTAGACGATTTTATCTTAATTTATTATATTTAAAAAATAATAAGTAAAAAAATCATAATTTTTCTCTCTTAATTTTGTTTATGCAAGCCCAATTTTTTTTCAGGAATATGATTTTTTTTTACTTTTTATTTTATAAAGATAAAATCGCCATTTTGGAATGAAATTATAAAAAATGCAACAAAAAGACATGCTAGTGACACTTTTCTTTATAAATATCAAAATAGAGACCTACAAATTGAAAAAAAGTGGATACGCCGGGTATTGTTTTACAATTATCCCTACACATCTTCATTCTAAGAAGAGGCATCAACAATTGAACACACAAATCACACAAATCACATTTAAATCGTTCGATCAAAACACATAATGTTTCTGATCACACTGATCATGTTTCAAGATCTGAAACCCTGGTCGAGGATGGATCTGTAACTCTTTTCTCCTTTTCACAAGGCATCACGAGCTGCAATCCGACATGTAATGGCATCAGCAAGTGTCGATATCCCGAGCTCAGGGGCAGGGATTTTGTATTGCTGGAAGAAACATTAAACCAGAGATCAGACATAGCCAAGAAGCTTGAATGAAGAAAATAAAAAGAAGATTTAGTGATGATTTGGGTCTGCGGACCTTTAGTATTTGAGCTTCGTTTGCTCTCACTTTCAGTTCATCCAAGTCGATCTCTTTTCCATTGACAAGTTTCTCCATAGCTTTCATCTGCAAGAAATTCGTGGAGTTTAAGGTCACGAGGCAAAAACATAAGGCTATGGGTTAATTGCAGACGTCTTTTGCACATACCTATACCCAACTTTAAAACTGTATTTAAAAATAAAATAAAATTGCAGACAGCTCTTTTCACCGAATATTGAGGAAAATGCCCTTGACCATAATCTAAAAAAATAGCGTTTTTTTGTTATGGAATTCTGTAAGATCAGGGTCAAGGGTATTTTCATCATTTTCTAGCAAAAAAAGAGCTACATGCAACTTTTTGAAAGTTTAGATAACTGTAAATAACGCTTTAAAGATAGAGATAGTTACATACAAGAGACGTATAGTACCCAATCTGCAGTTACCAAGACTATGTTTATGAACAAACTGACCTCGTCAGGTGATGCATTGAAACGGGCTGCAAGTATGTAGGTAGTGTTTTCAGAGATACCACATCTTTTCAAGGATTCCGAAATCTGTTATGAATGAAAGATTCGATATTATGGATATTAAGAAGTATAAGAAACCAAACAAAGGGATGAATTCATTACATGCTTAGATCCCGAATAGTTATAGACAAGCTCAGAGTGCAGTGTGCGTGTGGTCAGTGACTCTCTGGACTTGGATATGAGTGTCTTGTGTGCAGCTGCAAGAACGGGGAAAAGATCCGGGATCTGTATCGAACATGAATAACATCAGAGGAAATATAACTGATGTGGCAAGATAAACAAGATAAGAATGCGAACAAAAGATGAGATCAGTTGATCGAGAATGGGAAAGAGTTGTACCAATGATGCATTAAAGAAAGCAACTTCTGGTTCTAGAGTTCCAGCTTGCATAAGATCTAGGAGCTCCCTGCAAAAACAAGTACCTTATATAACTCATCCTTTTACTGGCAGTAAGAGCACCTGCAATGCAGGGTGAATTCAACAGGTTGATCGGCAAAAAAGGTGGTTTTTGGCGAATCGCCCACCTCTGGGACGAAGGATTCATCGTCCCGCTAAATTTGCCCATGTACTCATTGCGTCCACTTGCCACATGACACGTGACTATTTGTCTAGATTCACCTGGTTATTCGCCTCCAACATTGTGGGAGGCTGGGCGAATAGGCCGGATGCACTTGGGCTAATCCCATGGGAGATGCTTTACAGTCAAATTTCCTTACAATTCTAATGAAATTAAGTTATGTCCAGCTTCCATCTCCTCCTTCAAGCAAAACCCAACTCACCCCATCCAATTTGAGCAACAGAATGTTATAAAATTCACAACTTTCCTAGTAATTCTAATTAAATTAGTTATGTTCAGCCTATGTCTCCTCCTCCGAACAAAACCCAACTCATCAAATCCAATTTGAGCATCTCAAGCTATAGTATTAGAAAACCATCAGCTTCATTCACAATTGGAGCACCTTCAACGCTGTGGAAGATTAGCCCAAGTGAATAGAGAATTTAAAGTGCGATTCACCCAGCCTCCCACGGTGGCATTAGCCCAGTGCATGGACGAATAACCACGTGTCGCGTGGCAAGTGCCCCAACCCTTTCTCCACTTTCTGGACGAACCAGACTCCAAAACCCCTCTTTTAGATGATTCGTCCGCTCTATTCACCCCATTGAAACTGCTCTTTGGGTAAGTCAATTTGACTTTTGATCCATGAACTAATTTATTCAAAATGCCCATAACCGAGCTGAATCTTTGACTTTCCCCCACTCCCCATATAATCATCCTATTGATATTTGGAACAGTTCATATAACATCCATAATTTAACAAATTAACCTCAATAATTGCGATGCTATGACACAGTTTAACTGAAAAACTGGTACTGCAATCCATAACCCAACTCAGTAATTCCTAAATTCATAACCCACATTGCTAATCTCAATAGGTTTCTAACAAAGCAATCATGCTCAAAATTATAAACCATCATTAGTTTGGTTTCTAGGGAAAAAAACACAGCACAGTTTAGAACACCATAGCTGCTAAGTGCCCAAAAAGACAATATCTTTCCATCCATCTAATCAATTTACACATAACCCACTAGTAGCAACAGTGTATCTAGGACACTAAACATGTCTTGTAACAAAACAATTGAAAAACATATTCTCGAGAACCAAACAGAAAGTGAGATAGAAAACGAGAGGGTACTTGGAATTGGTGGCGTCAGTGAAGAGGGCGAAAGAGATGGTGCTTCCATTGACACTGATGACCTTCATATCTGCTTCTTTTCTTCAGATTCCCAGTTATCTCACAGATTTTCGCGCCGGAGAAAGAAAAAGGAGGCACTTTAGGGTTTAGCAAAATCAGGGGAGAGAGGTGTTCTAAACACACGAGCTTTAAACGCACCGTTTTGTAGTACAAACAAGTTTTTCCGTTTTTTTTTGTTAAATGTAAAAACTTACTCTTTGTATTGGTCACAAACAGAAAGCTACCCAAGGTTTAAATGTATGCTTTGATCACATGTCATTTACATGCCTTTATGAATTGGTCACATATCATTTACAATGCTTTAAGATAACTTGTTATTCCTGGATGATACATAAGGGTAAATTTTTATATTCTACCATTTTCATTGCATTTCAGAATGATGGAAATCCATCCATCCATTAGGGGTGCGGAAGATTTGGAGACGTGAATGAGGATGTGTTGGAGACGCGATATCCATCCATTAAGATTTACAAAATTAGGGAGACAAAGACAACATAAAGTAGATGACAGGATGATTGAGAGTTGTCGAGAAGAAGATGGCCATTGAGGAGCTTTGCAAGTCGTGGACCTTCTAGATCGAAAGACACTCATGTAGCGGGAAAAACATGATCAAATGTTTCATGTCGCCAAAAGTTAAGCTTTGATGTCAAAACAGTCTACAATTGGCGAAGAAGAAATGGACGTTAGAAACATTACCGTCATCTCCCTATATAGTAAAATTGTAATTTTCAAAATATAAAAATAGTTTAAACATTTGATCGAGGAATTGACGATTACGTAACGTAATTTATCCTACAAAAAATTACGGTAATAATTTTAACTGGGCAATACTAATTAGTTACCAACCTTACAGCCAATGAGAGATCGCCGCGTGTCCTGAATTTGAATTCAAATGTTAAAAATGGCGCTAACCACACGCGTCAACTCAAGTCAGTTGCAGAAGAATGACCTTATATATATGTCCTCTTTCTTTCTATTTCTCTCCACTCTCTTCACTGTGAAGAAGCCAAAGAGGCAAAAAGCTCACAACTTTCTGAGCAAAAATGGTTGAATCGAAGCTCTCGTACGAGGAATGTCGGAGACAGAGGCTGGAGGAGAAAAAGAAGAGGATGGGGGAGCTTAATCTGAAGAAGCTCTCTCTGAATCTCCAGATCAAGCTTGCTCCCAAGCCCTCTCCGGTCGGTTCTCTCTCTCGATTTCGTTTCGATTTCTCGTTACAAGGTCTGGATTTTGATTGGTGGGTTTTCGTTTTGCTCAGGCGAAGCCGAGGACGCCGCACCAGAAATTGGATATGGCGTCTGTGAGGAGGTCGAGTAGGGTTTCGGGGAAGCCTGCCCCGAACTACAGGGAGGTGAGTGCATTTTTGTTCTTTGCATACATGTTTTGATTGTGGGTATTGCTTAGGAACCCTACATTTTGGGTTTTCTTGGGTGGAAATTGAAAACCCTAATCTGATTTGGGTGTTGATTGCTGAGGAAGTGAGTGTGTTTATGTTTTGATTGTGGATATAGATTAAAACCCCTAAATTTCATATGGGTTCTGTTATTTTTTTGTTACTGGGTTGTCTTCTGTGTGAAAATGAGATCTTTAATCTGATTTGGGTTTTGATTGCTGAGGAAGAGAGTGTGTTTATGTTTTGATTGTGGGTATTGATTAAAAACCCTAAATTTCATATTGGTTCTGTTTGTTTTGTGTGTTTGGCTTGTCTTCTGTGTGAAATTGGGATCCCGAATCTGATTTTGGGTTTGACTGTTATGTAAGCATGAACTTCAAAGGAGTGAGGTTGTTTATGGCCTATGTACACATATTTCTGATTTTGGGTGTTGCTTAGGAACCCTATATATTATACGGGTTATCAGTAACACACCTAGTATCATGAACACATGGTCACATTTCTCATACATCGGTAGTTTTTTGGAACAAAATGAAAGTTATGGTTTTTTGATGAATAACGAAAGGTGACAATGTGTTACTGATAAGCCCTCATCTTTACGAAGTTTAATTGAAAATCAAAGGTCGCCAAATGCGTGTTAATGAAATCACCCTTACCTTAAATGAAGTTACAAGAAATGAATGTGTGTGCCATGTTTTATGCAATCATTGCCCATGAATGGTGTTTTCAGGTTTTTAATGTTATAAGGTTCTGTATGGTAAGTGCTTCAATTGCTTTCTTCTTCTTCATTGGGTTAATGCTTGAACTTCTCCATCATTGACAGGCTGCCATGGAACCTCTAAAATTACCCAGAAGGTTCTTAAACCTGAACCCTTACAACCTAACCATTCATTTATTTTTGTATAGGAGATTATCATCTTAGTCCTTTTTGTTTCTCTTGTAGAGGCTACAGCTACCAAAGGAGAGATCTTTTGAACCGAATTTACGCTTCAGATGAAGAAAGGCAATACTCCATAGAGAGAGCAGAACAGCTTCAATCTGGTTTAGATCCCGACTTCCCGAGTTTTATCAAGCCTATGCTCCAGTCCCATGTCACTGGAGGGTTTTGGCTGGTAATTTTTATTAAATATCTTTATTTTCTTAAATTATATGAAAGCTTAACTCGATTTATGCAACATTTTAATAGGGTCTTCCACTCCACTTCTGCAAATCACACCTTCCACGCCATGATGAATTCATGACATTGGTTGATGAGGATGGAAACGAATCCGAAACAAAGTACCTTTCTGATAAAAATGGTCTCAGTGCTGGATGGAGAGGGTTCGCTATTGATCATGAACTGGTTGATGGAGATGCCTTGGTTTTTCAACTGACCTCAAGTACAAAGTTCAAGGTATAGACTTACTTTCTAAGCATACTGTCAATTGATATGTTTTACTGGTTACAAACTTTCAGCTATCCATAACCATTCCCTGCTCCTTGATGTAAGTACTTACTCTACATGATCCGATCACAAAGATTTTCGTGAATAGAGTTCCATATGTTTAGAGATGCATGCCAATTTCATATATCTTTACAATGGGTTTTATGCAACAGGTATATATTATTCGGGCATATAACTCGGAGGACAAGAACGAAGAGGGCAATGATGAGGATGGGGATGTGGATGTTGAGGAGGAAGATGAGGATGTTTCACCTCCTACGGGCAAGAGTTCCAAGAGAAGTAAAAGAAATTCAGAGGACAAGAACGAAGATGACAAGGAGGAAGATGTGGATGTTGCAGCAACAGGCAGAAGATCGAAAAGAATCAAACAAAGTAAGTAACAACTAAAACAATAGAGCTCTACTGTTGTAATAATTTCAGGATCTCAAGAGTTCCAGAACATTTATGATGGATATACTCGGGAATCGGAATTGGATAATTACTTGTATAGTATTGTATAATGATTCAGAGGACAAGAACGAAGAAGACAAGGATGAGGATGACGAGGAAGAGGAAGATGTTGCGCCTACAAGCAGGAGATCCAAAAGAAACAAAACAAGTTAGTAACAACTAGGAATTACAGAGTTACAGAATATTTACTACAGTTATTACAGAATTTCCGAACATTTGCTATCATGATACTTACGAATCGAATTTTTATGTGTTATTGTTTGTGGCAGGCAAGAAGTAGAGGTTGATGTTTCAAACAGCAAGATGTGTCTACACTCATGGATCAACATGTCTACTAATCTTTGACTTGGTTCAAAATTTTGAACTCTTATGCTTCTTTATGTAGAATGATTATGTGAATTGATGATCATGTATTGTTGAACCAGTTTGAAGAGCCTTGTAATGGATTGAAAACATCAATATTGCTCATGAGTTGCATTTTTGAATGAATTCCCTTCATTTCTAGGTTTTAATCACTTGACATTGTCTAAAGTTCAATAAGTTCTCTGCGGAAAAAGTTTGTTACAATTCACAACATCGAACAAAAGTTCGGTTGCAAGGCCACCAACTTGTCAGTATGAAATGACCAAAATACCCTTAAACTTTCGAGCATTGTGCGAGCCAGCTTCGGTTGCGTGTGGAGCAACCGTCTCACGACGTTTCAGTTCGCCGGACTGATATCACAACCAGAGCTTCTTCCCCTATTATATTTAGTGCAAACACCTATAATTTGTCGATTGAGACATGCAATTTCCCCTTTACATTACAATTAGAGGTTCTATTTCAAGTTACATGCTACAACTACAAATTTATAACCTATATCAAGTGGTAGATCAACACGTAAATGTTTCATTTATAACTCAAAACACATGCTTCATTCTATACATATCATAACCTAAATGTTTTCACAGCTCAACAAGTCTCACCTCCAATCCGTCTTCCATATCGATCATCGTGCATGAGGAACGGTGTTTTTATAATCTTGAACGACGAATGGATTTGGCGCCAAACCTTATGGCGGAAGCAAATGGTCGCCCGTTAGGAGAAGCACAAAACTTGACATCCCATCCTTCAATATTTTTGGGAACACAAGCATCAAAGAGGACTTGGCCAAGGATGCTGTTGGCGCAAATAGTCGGGGGAGAAGACGGGTAAGCCGATTGTTCCTTGTGTTCATCGAGCGAAGAAGATGAAGATTCTCTGCTGTTTTGATGTTCTGCTGAACTTGGCAAGAAGAAGTGGTCACATGGCCCGGTTGCGACTCTACTCAGGCTCCGGGTTGATTTAACTGCAGCCTTTTGAAGATCACAGATCAGCTCGGAAATCTCATCGTTCATGTCCTCAGTTCTTTCTCCAAGTCGTTGGATTCTTTGGGAGTAAAGGGAAGTCGCCTTATTGAGTAGGTTGGTCACAGCAACCCTGTATTGGATCGGATGATGTTTGTAGTGACCTGAAATTTCAAGAACACAAGCTTTATTGCAACATTGTAAAATGTTTTTGCAAGACATGAACATGCACTCAACAAGCTGTATAAGGGATAATTGCAGAAAAGTACCCTGAGTTATTCATTTTTTGCAACTTGTATCAGCAATCACAGCAAGTACCCTCAACTTGTCTTTTTCGTTGCACTTTGAGTAAATTCGTTTTAAAATGATGATTTTACCCTTGGAAAATTAAATTTTAAAATAATAAGTAAAGAACAAAAATCCAAATTTTCATATCCCTTAATTTTCTTCCTCTTTGCATGGTACAAAGAATAAGAAGTTTTAGGAATATGAAAATTTGGATTTTTGTTTTTTACTTATTATATTTCATATCTAAATTGTAAGGGTAAAGTCGTTTTTTCATACAAATTGCCCTGAAAAGACAAGCTCAGGGTACTTTTTTGCAATTATCCCACATATACAATAGTAATTTTGAAGATCATTAGGTATATTTTAGTCTTTTTGTAGCGCATTATAGATTATGTAAGGGTTAAATGTAAATGCCAAATAGTTAGCCACATAGATTTCCCACAAAGAAAGTACATGATAAATAAAACACGATAATAACATACATTATAAAACAACCACTAAATAAAATGGATGAAAATGTCAACTACGTCCATGTACTGTCACATGCGTTTTTCGATATTTTAAAGACAAAATTACCCTTATGAACTTAGAAGATATAGTACATGCCAGTAATAGCATACAAAATAAAGGCTTGAGAAAAACCTGCATGAGGAGAGCCATTAAACCGAACAAGCTGAACATCTCCTCCCATATCCCTTAACCGTTGAGCGAAATTATGTATCTTTCGATACGGTGCCAGGTCATCATTATCCGAACAAACGATAAGAAAAGGCGCCCCCAAGTCCTACAGAAAAAAAAATCATTACATATCATAACACGATTGAAGAATTTTCAGAGGACTAAGGCTAAGGAATAAACTTACCACAGAAGAGTACAGAGCTTGCCAATACTCGGCACGTTGAGATTCAAACTTAGTAAGATACAAAGCATCAAGACTCGATGCCACGCCTTTTGAAACCCATGACACGAGTTTCGATGATCCGGGCATTCTTAGAATTGAGGGGTGCAGAGAAAAGCGAGCACCGAAATCACTCGTAAAATCTATCGGCCCCGAATCATAGATATGTCCACAAAAGCATTCTCTAATCAATCGGTTTTCATCCTACGTGAATTTAACAAATAATAACAAAATGTCAAATGAGATATTTTATATTTATCAGGGATAATTGCAAAAAAAGTACCCTCAAATATCCAAATTTTGCAATTTGTCAAAGAAGAGAGCTACAAGTTGCAAAAATTGAACACCTCAGGGTACTTTCTTTCAATTATTTCTAATTACTATATAGAATCGACCATAATGAATACACTTAACTTAGCTCTGTACGGGTTTTTTCAGACTAATACAAAAATAATACGTACCTGATTGAGATAGCCTCCACATGCTCCCTCAATAATCTGATCCACACCAGCATTTTAAATACATCAAGACTTAAATTAAAAGGTTAACTTTAATATGCACCCAATAGAAATCGAGCCTTCACGATTTTTTAAAATTTACCTGAAAAACATTGTACATGCAAGCCTTGAGACCGCCAGAAAAGGCTGCAAAGACTACAGGACATCGCCTAAGCCTTATTTCCTGTTACTCAAATAAAAAATATATATATGGTTAGTACGACGAATCAAACTAAACAAAGTTGAAACTTTCAAGCCACATAAACACCCTAGTTTATCTCAAACTGCTCACAGTAAGTTGCAGATATTGCTTGGCATGGAAACCCACAATGGAGTCGATTTTTTAAAAATTCACCAATATGGGATCCACACAATCATAACCCCTGAAATAGATTGGAGCTCTATAAAATTCATTAAACTGGAGATGGAATAATTGCAAAAAAGTATTCACTTTTTGCAACTTCTAGCTCTCTTCTTTCGTAATTGCAAAAAAAATGCCCTGAACTTGTCTTTTTATTCCCCTTTGTATAAATTTGTTTCAAAATGAAAATTTTACCATTGGAAATTAAAAAATAATAATTAAATAACAAAAAGTCCAATTTTTTCATATCTAGATTGTATGGGTAAATCGGCATTTGAATACAAATTGCAACAAAAAGACAAGTTCAGGGTACTTTTCTACAATTACCAAAGAAGAGGGCTACAAGTTGCTAAAAATGAATATCTCAAGGTACTTTTTTACAATTATCATTTTGAAAATGAATCACATAGACATGTTTCAATAACAAAGAAACTGACCTCAAGAAGCTCATCGAGGACGGCAAATGCTAGAGACATGGCCCTATCTGGATGCAATCTGCACAGATTTTAATGTCGTTAATAACCCTAAAATGACAAATTAAGCTTTGTGGCAGAGGGACTTATGCATATGATATAGTGAAATTCATCGTTAAATTCCGAATTGCAAACCGTGCTTCAACATTGCGCTCCTACATCATCCGACTTATGTCGACACTCAGTGTCATCTTAATTAACCTCAACCTTAGAGTACCTCCAACGCAAGGCGAATTGAGTGCGAATTGGCTAAAAAGGAGGTTTTTGGCGAATCACCCACCTGTGGGGCGAAGGATTTGCTGCCCATGCACTCAATTCGCCCACCTTGTGGCCACTTGCCACACGACACTAGCTATTCGCTCCTATTCACCAGTGCACTGGGCTAATACGACTGAGAAAGGCTAGGCAAATCGGCCTATAAAGGGGGCTTCGCCTGGGCTAATCGCCTCCAGCTTTGGAGATGCTCTTAGTACTACTCCAAGCTGTTAAACTACATCACCCCAAATTGTTCATTGAGGACAAACATGCATCGATCGATCACTTGAATGTGAATCTTTTCCCATCTCACCTCAACAATGAAGACTAACTTCTCCATACCACATATATCATCCTCGTCTTTAAACCAATAACAAGAACAAAGCAACTATAGGACTTACCATAACTATATTAACTTCAGGGATTATTGCAAAAACTTGTGGTGAATTATGCGTGTTTCGCAAATACTATCGGTGAACTATTTTTTTTTGCAAAGAACATCCCCCAACTATTTTCCATCTGCAAATCCGTTATCTTTACGGAAATTAGTCAAGTGAGTTCAATTTTTTTTCGGAAATGGCAGTTTTGCATACATGTTTTGTAATTTGTAACTTTCCGTATACCTATAGTATTTGCAAAACGCACATAGTTCACCTCAAGTTTTTGCAATTATCCCTTAACTTTAGTTGGACCAAATTACCAGTTGAGCTTCCTTCTCAGTCAACTACCGATGAAGAAGAAACCAACACTATCAGCACCCCACTAATTTTCTGACATTGAAAACCCATATCCAAATAATGAAAATTCCTCAAATTACCTGTTTGGTTCCTAAGAAAATCTAAGCTAGAGGGAAAACAAAAGCCTCTAAACCCCATATAACACAACTTTTGCAGATGGGTAACCCAACATTCACTATTAGTCCACACCCACCAAGCCTGAATTCAGCTACCTTATCATCACTTTCCCAACAGGGGTTTTCCTTAATACTCTTAATTTCTCGAGAAACAAACAGATAGCTCGAGAAAGAAACTTACGCGCTGAGGAAATCGGCATGGCAGACGAGGGAGTTCCATCCCAAAGAGGAGTACAAACCCACGTAGTGCTTCAGGTGCTTCAGGTGCTCCTCGTGAATCGAAGCCCACCCGAAGACGACGACGATTCCTCTGAACTCCGCCTCCTTTCTTCCCCAGTAGACCCTGCTCCGACCACCCCACATGGCTTCTTCTTCTTCAGTCAGAGATTTTGGGGATCGAATTCAGGAATTTGAGTTTCTGGGTCTCGAGATTTGCAGCTGAACAATCGAATTTCCAGCGAGAAGCGATGAATTGAAGATTAGAGGATCTGGAACCACTCGTGTCGTGTGTGTTTGTGCGAAATAGCGATACGGTTGGACTCGTTCGTGGTGGTGGTGGATCTCTGGGTGTGCCACGTCATATCCTACACAGCGAGCGATTTAATTAAAATAATTATTTATTCGTTAACGTGATTATCCTGTCACGAAAAAGTTAAGGCGTTGAAATGAGTGGATCAAATCAGATTAAGCCTCTTAATTATTCGAATTAAGTTTGACAATAATCTTCAAAATTATTGGCTTGATCCAACACTTGATGAGTTATTATTTCTAAGGTTTCAAAATGGAATTGGTGTGTCGTTGATATTACCACGACTCTGCCGGGTAAGAGCATGTATAGTGTTGTGGTGAATTTGAACCCCTTTACAGCGTCGGGGTTGTAGTAGGGGTTTGTAA
>JAYMTN010001701.1:0-12324 GCA_036897425.1 Erodium trifolium
GGTGATCGTTCTCCGCTTCCTACACGCCGAGAACACTATCTCCGGTCTTCCTTGATCCCCATCTTCACCGTTTTCCGCTGAGAACACGAGAGGAGACCGAGATCCTTCACGAGACAACAGTGATGCCAAGGGTGAGAAGCTCACCATCCTTGGTTCATCCTCGCCGCTCGATGCATGATTGCTGCCGTTGTCGGGATCGTTCATCCTTATCGTCGCAGCCATGAAATCGCAAAACCAATTTGAAAGAGGGGCTGCGTTTTTGGTGCTTGTGATATTACTGACCTGTTTTGCTGAATTTCAATACTTTCGTTTGTGTTTAGTCATAGAAAATCATAATACTATAATTTACTTTTCCAACGGGCTACATCGAGGATTAATAATCAAAATTAAATAACTATATATGTGGATTGATTTAAAATAATTTACAAGTCAAATAAGTATTTCCTTTTGAGGTGTTATTTTTTAACAATCATAATTATTTTCTTATAATGAGGATTGAATTTCCACCTTAAGGTACAACAGTTTAGGATAAATAATAAATTCTAAGGCTTGCACAGGTAGAATATTATAAAATTTAATATTTTCCAGAAATAGTGGAATTAATTTGAACGTGGGACTTAGTTTTAAAGTATTTCAACGGAGGCGAATAAGGGTAAATGAATCCTATTTTTGTGGTTGCCTGAGCAAATGAGATGATCAATGTATTCTAGGTTATAGAGTTTTATTATCGTTATGAATCACTTAACGTTGGATTAAAAATCCAACGACTATTTTCGTCTGGTCTAAGCTTAATATTTTTAAATGAACAAATAATATTTTCTTTTACCTAATTTTAGTATAAATACCCCAACTCCATCTAATAAATTAGATCATTCACACTTTAGTATGATTTGGTTTTAATTCATTGTTGCTTTTTTAACTAATTAAACTTACATAATAACGTGTTAATTTCACAATCATTTTCTTTACATAGTTTCATAATAAAATCAATATTAATCCGACCGATTAATCCAATCTAAACTCTTTTCGTTGTATATTGATTTTTATTAACCCAATAAAATATTGTCCAATCTTAAGGGCCTATCGGTTATCGGGATACACGTTATCCAATATATTCAAGTGTGTTTTAATTTCATATCTTCCATGATTTTAGCGTGACTTCTTAAAAAAAACACTAAAGATGATCTAAAACATAAAACTTAATGAAAGAAAATCAAGTAGGAATTCAAATAACAACCTGCCAAGCAGATACACGTTGCTTATATAGACACGACCACAGACAAGCAATGCCCACCAGTCTAATCCCGAAAGATTCCAAATGTTTTTCTTCCTCTCGTATCAATGTCAGCGAACTCACTCGACTGTCGCACAACTTCCACTCGCGGAGCGCCACGTGCCAACAACCCCCAAACCGGAGAATCCCGGTCACCTCAGGCCATCATCAGATCCCTATGCGTTCACCAAACTGCTACGTGCCGGTTTACGCGATTCATGGGTCGTCGTGTCTCAATTCGACCGGATCACGAGCCCTCTTCCCGAATTCCGAAGAATATCTGCTGCACGGTAATAAAGTAGATTCCAACCACCTCTTTTGTAAGTATCTTCGCGAAGTAAGGCAAATCTACGGCCAGCAAGCAGAAGCACATATTATTTACGTGAGGCACAGCACACTGGAAAATAGGCTTTGACCAAAATAGTAATCAAATAGGAATAATTACGTAATTAACTATTCGGGAAAAGAAACGAACGGTGATTAGCATATTTAAAGGGCAGCCGCGATGCAGAGGATCGCAGCTCCGAAGACCGAATGTGTATAACACGTTACACAGCAAAAGACATCCAAAACAAACGAGACGAAGTAGAGAGCAGAAATAAGTGAGAGACTGAGAGGCGCGGGTGGGTGGCTCCGGTCCTCTCTCCATTTTCTATCCTCAATCCATTCCTTCTCTCCATCGCCACACGATCACATCTTTTCTCGAGAACCAAACACTCCCTACCAACACCATGGCACTTCAGTCCACCTTCTCTCGCGCTCCCCAGCTTCTCTACTCCAATGGAGCTCACTCTCGCCCCGTCCTCTCCCCTAACGCCTCCACAGGCCTCCTCTACGCCGATTTCGTCGGATTGTATTGCAAATCAAAGCGTACGCGGCGGAGATTCGGTGTTTCCGGCACCAGGGGACTCCCGCAGTTCGTCACCAGGGGCTCTAACTCGTCCTCGCAAACGGTGAAGGCTGTTCTCGACCTCGGACGAGTTAACACCGATGGCGAATCGCCTTCTCAATCCGATTCGAGACCGAAGGTTCGTGCGTTCCTGATGTTTTAGTTTTCCCTGTTTGGTTACTGTTCTGATTTTCTTGTAGTAGGGCCTCGGAAATGTGGTTCTGGACTTCGTCGAGGTGGTCTGAGTTTTCTTAGAACAGTAACAAAAGAGGGATGTGTTTGGATAAAAAAGTATTGGAGACTGATTTTCGTTCATATTTGGTAGTACTTTGGAAAAGAGAAAAGTGGTTCTCTTAAACGTAAACCAAACAAGTCGTTACTGATTTCTTCTTATCCATTTATTACTGGTACTTCAATCCGTTTCTTATGGCTTGTTTGCTGGTCAAAAGTCCTAGACGGTGAATTGCAAACTGATTTTCTCGTATTTCAAAGCTGAAAAGGCATTGAATTGCTTGTGTGAATAGGTGATATACTGGTTATTCACTTTTATTAAGTAATCATTTTTCAATTGAGTTTATTACAAAAATCTGGACTGAAGAGAGCATTAGTGCATTTTATTCTAAAGCAGTTTTAGAGGACTGAAAGATAATCCTTATATGTTTGAAGCTTGAGCAGAATGAGGCTAAGTATATTTCATTTTGATTCCGAAAGTAATTTATTTGTGTTAAAGATGAATGCAGATGTTTCAATTCCTTTTTTCTTTTCATTTTTGCATTTGGACCAATAGAGTCAGCTATATAAATGCTAAATCAATGATACCTTGGGATTTTGGAAGTATCTTGGCTTGAAGGGAAGATGTAAATAGGACTTTCGGTTACTTTGCTGTACGCGGGGTGGGGGATGATGATTGTTAAATGAATATTTTCAGGCAACTGTTTCTCATAACTATGGAACTATTATGCACTTTACAGGTTGCCCATTTGGAAGATATATTAGCAGAAAGAGGAGCTTGTGGAGTCGGGTTTATTGCCAATTTGGACAATATAGCATCCCATGGGATTGTCAAGGATGCTCTTATTGCTCTTGGATGCATGGAACATCGTGGGGGCTGTGGAGCAGATAATGACTCTGGTGATGGTTCAGGAGTGATGACTTCAATTCCGTGGGATCTATTCAATGAGTGGGCCAGTAAGCAAGGGATTGCTTCGTTTGATAAGTTGCACACTGGTGTTGGAATGGTGTTCCTTCCAAAGGATGCTGATGATTTGAAGAAAGCTAAAGAAGGTGATTGTTCAATAACTTCAATAATCAAATCATTAATTTTTTTTCCTTTTATTTGCTTATCTTATATCTGATAAAAGAACGCATATGTTTCATGCTTGATTTATTACTTAAATGTGTATTTTTTAGTAAGTTGCATAAGCTCTTACAGATTGTCCATGTATATAGCATCATAGTCAGATAATTGAGACAACACAGTCTGCAGATTTGTTAGTAAAGGGTTTCCCTCTTTTGCATGGTGTGCAACAGTTGCTTAGTAATTTGGATATTTGGCCATGATGAATTAAATATAAGAAGAGGAAGAAGCTGATGTCTCTTAGCTGAATTAAAGTTGTTCTCTATGTCTATCATTTGTCCTTGGCATACATTAATACCGTGTTATTGTTTTTACTACTTGTTGATTCACCACATTATTGAAGCCCTTTTCGTTGTGCTTCATTACTGTCTCAATTACCAGTTATGTATTGCTTCTTTCCATTCATTCAACTCACTAGTTTGCCTACCACTGTATATCTATCCGCGAGTTTGTGCAACCTGTATGTGCAAATATGTGTTTCTATGTTATTATGCTTGTCTTGTTCAACACTCTAATTCCATCAGTCTCTGTTGATTGCTTGACATTCACTGTAAACTTCCAATTGAGTATGATGTGTATGCTTAACATTTTGTTTGCACATGTAGTTTGTTGTTTGACCATAATTCTTATTGCTTCTGTAGTTATTCTAAATACTTTTAAACAAGAAGGCCTCGAGGTGCTTGGATGGAGGCCGGTTCCGGTGAATGCTTCTATAGTTGGTTACTTTGCAAAAGAAACCATGCCAAACATAGAGCAGGTATTTGTTAGAGTGATTAAAGAAGAGAATGTTGACGACATTGAGCGAGAGCTGTACATCTGCCGTAAATTGATTGAAAAAGCAGCAGTGGCAAACTCAGAAAGTTGGGGAAGTGAGCTCTACTTTTGTTCTCTGTCCAATCAGACAATAGTTTATAAGGGAATGCTTCGCTCAGAAGTTCTTGGGTTATTTTATTATGACCTTCAGGATGATCTCTATAAATCCCCTTTTGCCATTTATCACCGGAGGTATAGTACAAATACCAGCCCAAGGTGGCCCCTTGCACAACCAATGAGATTTCTTGGTCACAATGGAGAGATCAACACCATACAGGTAATAGTTTCAGCTTGAACCTCTGTGTTGGAGTATGTTGTGATTATGAGATGCATTTGAATCACTTTATGTTGACACTATAATCTCTATACAGGGAAATTTGAACTGGATGCAATCTCGAGAAACATCATTGAAATCTTCAGTTTGGCATGGCCGGGAAAATGAAATTCGTCCTTTTGGGAACCCGAAGGCATCAGACTCTGCTAATCTTGATAGCGCAGCAGAGGTAAGAGTCATTGCATAATTTTGTACATAACATAATATTCTATAAGCTGCATTAATCTTGGTATACACTACCTTTAGTGTTCATTAATTTGGTGATCAAACTATAATATTAATGGGCTTTGGGATATACACTACCTTTGTTAATTTATTTTCTATAAAGAGCACAGTGTGCACTATTGTTTAAGAGAACTCAGGAAAATGATTTTTGGGCACAATTACTTCATGCATGTTGTATCTCATCTTTCCAGGTAGGATTTTCATGTAGCTATCTGGATGTGTTGCAAAATTATATATTACAAATGAAAATTTAACCATGCTCTGAAGATTTCTATTGAGTTTTGTGTGATAATGACAGAGTACCTTATGACACCATCTCAGGCAGTTGTGCTTTTGGCTTTCTTAATTTACTAATTTTTGTAAAGCACTTGAAAGTAATTTTTGACCCATTCTTTCCTATGCTTTTCCATGACATAACTGACCTGACATTTTACAATTATTGTTCAAAAGATTGCTTCCTGAGTGTTCTGTATTTCCTTTTCATATATGTATCCATGTGTGTGAATACATCTTCATTTTCCTTGTTTTTACTCTTTTAATGAGATTAGCAACGAGGAACTATGGCATTCATTTATCTTTTTATTTTTATTTGTGGTTGATGAAGTTGTTAATAAGAAGTGGTCGTGCTCCTGAGGAGGCTCTGATGATTCTCGTTCCAGAGGCATACAAAAATCATCCAACTTTGTCAATCAAATATCCTGAGGTATAATGCAAGCCATTAAATTACTGTGGATTTATTTATACATTCACTTTCAGTAGTTAGATGCATCCTATCTGTGTTTTTAAATTTATGAATAGGCAACTGATTTTTCGAATTTATGCGTGTGCATTTGATTATTCAAATTCATTGGCATTCTAAGTTCAAAGCAACCAAATGACTAGTGAGAGCCACTAAGTCAAAGTCCTTCACGTGATCTCATCCCATACTTCTGTTTGTACCCTTTGCAATTGTAATAATATGAAGCTAAAGCCTTATCCCGCAGCATGTTTAATTTATTATTTGTATACGATATTAGTCCATATATACCATGTCATAGCCATACTTTTTGGTCACGATCTATCTGAATTTTTTTAGTTTATAGAATTTGTGGATGACGCTCTATCATTTCCATCTCCATAGGTTGTTGATTTTTATGACTATTACAAGGGTCAGATGGAAACTTGGGATGGGCCCGCATTACTGTTATTCAGGTATACTTCCAGAGGCAATTTGTTCTATTTCAGGGGTAAAGTTATTTGGGTCATTTATGATTTTGTGCTATCTCTCTCCAATCAAAAAGCATTTACTCCCTCTCTGTCCTTTTATTTTCCAGTTTTGACTATTCTATCTCATTTTGTTACTCTAACATGGGACAGTGATGGAAAAACAATTGGGGCTACCCTTGATCGCAATGGACTTCGCCCTGCTAGGTATTGGCGGACAAAAGATAATGTTGTCTATGTAGCATCTGAGGTGAGTTTTATTTTATAGAATTTCTGAATGATTCATTAAGTTCTCTTAAAAGTTTTGATGATTGGAGTCAAGTTTTGGCTTTGGGTCATAGTTGGTGATCTTGGTTTGGACCTATACGACCACAAAACTCAAGGAGTTAAAGTTTCTTTTATTATTCCTCTGTGTTACAACAGGACTAATAAATGTTACTAATAGTTTGATTGACCAAAGGATGATATGCTGGTGTATTTTATATTTAAAGATGAAAATGAGTCCTTCCAAGTATTTTTTTTGGGAAATTCATTGGTGGTAATTGTAAATAATTGACAATAATGATGTGTTTGGTGTTGATTTATTCAATAAAAAGTTGCAATAGGTATTAGTTAATTACCATGGCCAAGTTAATTCCTGCATATTTAAACTTTCTAAATCCTATGATTAATATGCAATGATTGATGGTTGGAAGTATGTAAACGGAATAGGGCATTGTTCTCCAGTTACTTGAGCAAACATCAAGATGTGTTAGGTTAGCTTATAGCAATTAACATTCTATTCCAGGGTTGCTTGTCATTTGCTTTGTCTTGATTTGCTCCAATAGATGCAGCCTTTACCTCTATATACAATGGCATCAATTAGCATGGGATTGGTGTGACAACATGACGAGCTCTACTTCTGTAAGAGTGTAAAACATAGTTGATAAGGAAAATGCTGGTTTCTGCTATACATCAATAAGTCACTGTATTTGGTAGCATTGAAGGATCACTGTTTACCTCCTAATTAAAACCGAGAAAAGAAGCACAAAAGAGAGGAGTGTAAATGAGACTTTTCATGTTAGAGCATACTATATTTACAACCATGATGAATGTTTCTATGATCATGTTCTGCTAATGCACTGTTCTTTTTTTGATTCATAGTCTGATAGTCATTGCAACTAGATGTGAACAGTGTCACATTTTATTTTTCTTCAGGTCGGAGTGTTACCCATGGATGAGTCAAAAGTTACAATGAAAGGCCGTCTTGGTCCAGGAATGATGATAACTGTTGATTTACTAGCTGGACAGGTTTGTACTTTATTTCATTTGGTTTTACTTGGTGTGCTTACGAGATTGTTACTGATCAGTAAGTTGTGATTGTATGCTGTTTTTCATCAATCCACAGCTATGGTGAGGAATCTAACTCCCATCCTTAGTTACCTTACCTTTTCCAGTACTTCTAAATGCCTTAATTCCTTGTCTCTCATAATATTAGCGTGCAATCCACCCCCCTCCACCACCACCACCACATATTTTTGCATGTATCTTTCATTTTCGGAACTTGGTTTTTAGTTACAGTAAATGTGGTTTCGATTGGTATAGTTTACATTTATGGCTGTATTCTGGTGAAATTACCTTTACCCTACATCTTATTTTGTGATTGTTGGATGTCAGTTATGGACAACCAATAGGGTTTTACTTGATCACAAAATAAGCGCCCCATTTGACCATCGGTAATGGTTAATATTTCAACTTTTAGCATATGGCTTTCCACCTTTAGCCCCTGTATGCTTCCATGTTTACACTACTTGTTACGAGTAACTTATGGGAGGATAACATTGGTAGTACATGACTAATTACATAAGCAAAATAGAAAGGGGATATTTATGATAGAACATCGATTTTAGGATAGTAGGAAACTTATTTCGGGGCAGAGGGAGTATCAGAGATCCGATACCAGGCTTGTTTACTGTGGCTTACTTTATAAAGGTAGCAGTCTTCCAGGGGCGTTATTGTCTATGAAGATTCAGTACAGTAAGTCTTGTAACTTTGGTTTTTGAGGACATCCTAACAGGACATTTAAATTTTGAATTCAAGGTCTATGAGAACACAGAGGTCAAAAAGCGAGTGGCATTGTCACATCCTTATGGGAAGTGGGTCAGTGAAAATATGCGACCCTTGAAGCCTGTGAAGTTCCTCTCGTCAACTGTTATGGACAATGAAGCAATCCTAAGGCACCAACAGTAAGTGTGTTGCCTCAAAATGTTTTTGTTTTCTAATATTTTGCTAACAATTATCAGTGAAATGTACATACCAATAAAATTCAATGGATGGTGTGTTTTATCAGGGGAAGCTCCTCCTTTATTCTCCTTTTTTAACCCACTTAAATAAGGGTACTTTTTTTGTTAGAAAGGTAAAATAAGTATTGGCTAAAGATACTAACTTTTGGTTCTGTTTGTTCTGGAAATAGAATATAAAAGCTAGTATCTTCTGCCTATACTTGTTTTATCTTTCTAACAAAAAATAAATAACATAAAGCTTTTGATTCTGTTTGTTCTGGAAATAGAATATATGACCAAAGCTTGCTTGGCCAACTGATCAAACACTTGAACTTGGGTCCTTGGGACCAGGGTTGAAGTCCCAGCAACGGTACCCACTCCCATCTTTATGTTATATTTTTCCAACTTTTGTTAGGCCTCTCTCCATCAATTCTTGGTGAGCCCCTCTCTATCTCTCCCAAAATCTGGTGGGCCTCTTTCTTAAGGGGGGAGGTCTTGTCGCAATATAGGAGCTCATTTCTAGTTTAAAAGATGTCTTGACCCCATGGTACATCAATCTTAAAAGTCTAAGAATCATAAGTTTGATTCTCCTTGCTTCTACATAAGCAAGTGAGTCCAAATCTTGGTACAGATTGCTGGAAAAAAAAATGAATAGATGCATCATAAAACATTTTAAGTTGAATAGAATCTGCTTTATAAAGAAAAAAACTGCAAATGGAATATGGGAATCCCTGGAAGCAACTTTCTTCATTGTTTGAAACAGCTTTATCCATTCAATGCAAATGAGTATTTTTTTTCTTCCTAACTGTTTTAGGAGTCCGGCATAAAATGTAATCAAATTAATTATTCTCTTTGGGTCTTTTGGAGTTAAAGATTATCAATAAAGCCTGAGACTGAGTAGAGAGGTGGGCTGTGTAATTATAATGATTTAATATCACATTTTAAGTCTCTTTTTCTAAGACTCCTTCACAGCCATGTTTTCTCTCTACTGAAACCTTATAATGTGGTGATTTGATAAATCTGGTGCTTCATGTTCTTTTTGGATAGAAAGATAATGCCTGTTAATATCTTCATATTCCTATACCGTTCTATGCATATATTAGTTGAGTTGCATATGTAATATGAGGATTCCAAAGGGTTTTATTTTGTCTTTATTTTAATATATTTATTGCTGTAGTTACCCAATTTAGTATCTTGCATGATGCCCATTATTTATGCTTTGGGGGAACTAGGGCATTTGGCTATTCTAGTGAGGATGTGCAAATGGTAATTGAGAGCATGGCTGGACAAGGAAAGGAGCCTACATTTTGCATGGGAGATGATATTCCTTTGGCAGTCTTGTCTCAGAAGCCACACATGCTCTATGATTATTTTAAGCAAAGATTTGCTCAGGTATGTATAAACAGTGAGCATAGCAATAGTTAGCCGCAGTTGAATGGCAGGAATTCAGTTTTATGACTCATATCTTATTGTTCTGAGTTAATTTGAATGTATAATTATGACAACAATGAAGTTTAAATTAGTTTTGATGAACAATTGACAACAACAAATATGTTTTCCAAGTATTTAGTTCCTTAATATTATATTTGTGTTAATTTCATTTCAAACCTTGCATTTTCTGATTCTTTTGTTGTGTTTGCAGGTTACAAATCCTGCTATTGACCCCCTTAGAGAAGGACTAGTCATGTCCCTTGAAGTCAATATTGGAAAGAGAGGAAACATTTTGGAGGTTGGACCTGAAAATGCTTCACAGGTATGTTATTGTTTTTTGTTATCCCACAGCTACATTTCTTGCATAAATGGATCTTTTACTTATTTAATATTCCAACTTTGCGTGAACGATTTGATTGTTTTATTACTTTGGTTTAGGTTACTTTATCCAGTCCAGTATTGAATGAAGGGGAGCTTGAGTCATTGCTGAAAGATCCTTACTTAAAACCCCATGTTTTACCGACATTTTTTGATATACGTAAATGGGTTGAGGGATCCTTGGAGCGCACACTAAATAGACTTTGTGAGGCTGCCGATGATGCTATTAGAAATGGCTCCCAATTGCTCATTCTCTCTGACCGGTCTGATGAGCTGGTAACATTTCTTTTTGTTTGTCCACATGTTGATTCAACAACTTAAACTTATCCTGGACTATGTGCTCTCCTTATACCTTGTCTGTGCAAGTGTTCAAGGTTTACTGTTCGATAAGGCTACTCATGTATAAAGCCTGTTGCTGTGTTATTATCTCTCTTCGTTCTTCCCTGTAATCTCTTTATACCTATCTGGGAATCCTGTTCCATATCTCTAATATCTTTCGTGTGCAAGCATGATAAGATTGCAATACTAGCCTTGCTTTAATTAAATTCTGAAAACTATACTGTTGTGCTTGTGAATTTACCCCAAGTTTGTAAAGATTGTCAACAGAGACTGTTCTTCATTTATCCAGTTCTTATTTCCCCCTGTATATTGGCTCTCTGTGGCCTGCATGAGGTGTTTTTCAGGAATTAATTTTCTATTTTCCTCTTCCAGGAACCAACACGGCCTTCTGTTCCAATACTTCTTGCAGTTGGTGCTGTCATTCAAAACGGCTTACGAATGTCAGCCTCAATTGTAGCAGATACTGCTCAGTGCTTCAGCACTCATCAGTTTGCTTGTTTGATAGGATATGGTGCAAGGTAGTTCTTGTTTTCTTTGATCAAAACCTTTCAAGGCAATGACATCCATTAATACCACCTTTAAGAAATTGTATTGTTTGATCTGATGGCAGTTGCTAAAATGTCTATCCATACTTTATTGTCTGCAATTTGGAGTATTAGATTTAGACTCATCACCTTGTATGTTCTTCGTCTTAGTTTCATTGTATTAGTCCATCAATAGCTCGCCAAAATTTCAGAATTCTGTTTTTATTAACCAGCATTAAAGTTTGTGGTTGTCATACCAGCTACTTTTCCTTTTCAAAATCATTACATTAAGGTCCCTATCTACTTGTTAATAAAGCTTCATACTTCACATTCCTAGCTTGCTCAGAACTATTCTATTGGAAGATCCTAGTATTTTTCTGTCTGCTTGGATTATTGTCAATACATCTTTATTTTAAATAGTACATGTTCCCTGCCTATGCAAAAATTCATTGTTGCGATCTGCTACGATTTTTGAATGTCTTAGTCAGCCTGAAACATTTTCTCTCTAAAATCTGTTTTCAGTGCCATATGTCCGTATTTGGCATTGGAGACATGTCGGCAGTGGCGTTTGAGTACTAAAACAGTAAATTTGATGCGAAATGGAAAGATGCCTACAGTAACAATTGAACAGGCTCAAACAAACTTCTGCAAGGTCAGTATGCATCCCCAGTTTATATTATTCAAAAGTGCATCTCCCGCTTTTTATCTTGTAATTTTTAAGCAAATACTTCACACTAGTGGATGAAACTGTTATATTTTCACGGTTACATCTTATGCATGTAATTGATACTCTTAGATTTCTATGTTATGCTATTATATTTTTGAGAGAATTAACGTTTACTAGTAATGTAATCACAATCTTTTGTAAGAGGTGATATGTGCTTTAGTTAAATTTTCGACTATTTATTCTTCATCAAATCTAAGATTTATAAGGTAACCTTTTTCAGCAATTATTACTGTTGTGTCTCTTTTCCCAGAAGGTCCCTATTGGATATGGTAATGATGCAACTACTACCAGATATATTCAGGAGGCTATTGTATGGCTAGTTTTGGCCTTAGTTTGGTGCTTCCTTGTCCAAATTTTGGCTTTCATTTATCATCCATGTGTTAGGTGTGTACACATGTGAGCCAGGAGTCCCACATAGGATAGTTAAGGAATAAAAGAAAACTTAATATACACCTTGGACCCATGACCTGATAGGCTGGTCTTTTGGGTCAAGTGGGAGGCTAATGTGTATATCATGGGCTTCTTGTTGTGTGCTCCTCCTTAATAAGCCCCGGTTCTCCCCAACACCAT
>JAYMTN010001702.1:0-12321 GCA_036897425.1 Erodium trifolium
TGAGATGAAGAGTGTTGCATCTGGGACATCTTCATCTGTTGCACACCCACACCAAAGACTCAGAAAGAAGGCATGTGCAATTTGTAATAGCTCATATATTCAGAACGCCATAAAAGTGGAATTTTAGAAGGGGTGTTTCAGTTTAGCCTCTCTCTATCTCCCTCCCCGAAAAGTATCTCATCTACCACAACATTGAATATCAATTTATTACAACATACCAGAGAGCTCAAATTGAAATCTGACTTCCTAAAAAATTTAAGCCAACAATATGTGTGTTTAACTTCCAACCCTCCATAACCATCCATCCCTAAACTTTACTATAGTAAACTACCTAATGGTTTATGCTTAAGCATAAAGGTTTTCAGTGCTTGGTAGCTAGACAATTCGTACTTGAACGAATGATCTTCCACGGGAATGTGCTGACATTAAACCCTATAAATAACTAGCAAGTCTCATGTAAGAACTAAAAAACAACCCCCAACATATGTCAGGAATGCATTCTGACCTTAGGTGAATTTGATTGCACTGGTGAGCAGATAGATCCGTCATTTCTGGTAGATTGACCATCTTTTACATTCACGTTACCTCTAGGCAATCCAGAAAACCTACGTGGATCCAGATCTCCAAAGCTGGTTGAATTTCCAAGGCCATTTTGGGCTTGAGCTTGCGCCAAGACCTGCTGTTGTTGTGATGTCAAAGGATACTGATTTGGTGTCTGCATATTAGGCTTCTGCACTTGAACCCCTAAACCAGGCCGCAATTGATCCATGCCCTGATGATTGATTTCCACAGTCAAGGAGGTGTACACATTGAAAACAGCAATGGAGATTCATGAATAAAAAAAATAAGAAAACAAAAGGCAGCAGATCACTTACAGTTAGTGGCCAACCCTTTAAGGGAAGACTAGCGACTCCTTGATTCAATCCTGAAGAAAGACAATTAAATTATAACATGCACAATGATGATAATAAATGATAGATAATTGTAGAACTGTTTCGACATGGTCATGTAGCTGCCCAACCAAATCCAAAAGGACTAACAAGCAACTATGTTAAACATATAAATTGCAGATAATAAAGAAACTGAAATCATATCTACTAGCAAAAGAAAGTTATACAGACAAATTGTTTATTGTATGGACATAACAAACAAGTACCAGAGTATACAAAGCTCAAACTGGTATCAACTGCTATCTACACAGAGATTTACCATAAATATGTATTCTAGTGGAAAATAATTCCAAATCTGAGCTTGATTAATGATTATCACAACCAAGAAGTGAAGGGCAGAAAAGATTATTTGCACCAAATCAGTAAATGAACAAATAGCAATGATCAAGAGCTCCAATATTTAAAAAAAAAATTGTGTACAGTTATGACTCCTTGAACAGATGAAACAATTATTTATCTCCTTCCCAAATACTATTCTTGTCTACTTTGAATATGCTTCAAACTGCACAGGCATAGTTCAACTGAGTTAAACAATTCCAACGGCAACCTTATAGTTACCTGCACCACCTAATCCTGATTTTGACTGCAAAACTGCTTGACCGTAAATTGATGAAGGGTCCATAGGCAAAGGTTTTGGTGCTGCACCTAAGTTAACCTCACTTTTGATATCCTGCAAACTCCATGCATTACAAAACTCAAACACGGGGAGACGATAGAGAAAGAGTCCAGAAAACAAAGTATAAAATAGAAACAAGTTACGTGGTGTGAGTAGCTACATTGGTCAATGGATTCCGAGCCTGAATTTGCTGCAAAGCAGTAGACATGTTCACAGAGTTACCTTGTATCAACTGGCTGATCATCAACAACCAAAACAGGAAAAATTAAGGTCATACTAACCCAGATAAAAGGACATAGAACATCATTAACGATAAGTGAGCAGGGGAATATATAATGATGAAAGTAGAAATATACCCTTGATGACCAGATGCTGATTTGAGAAGGGCCATTCTATTGGCATCAATAAGAGCAGGAGAAGTCTCTGAGTCCATCGAATGGGGGTGTTTCATGCGCTCTTCATACATTTTCATAGCAAGTACACTTGCAGATGGCTGACCCATCATTCCCTCTGAGTTCATAGCATTCATAGAACCTCCAAGAGAGGGGTGATTGGGATCCCTCCGCTGTATCTGTGCATTGCGTTGCTGCATGAGTTGCAATTGCTGAATTTGCAGCTGCTGTTGTTCCCGTGCCTTTATTTGCTGAGACTAAATGAAAACAATGAACAAAGAAATTAGAACATAAAATATGAAAATAGCGATACTAATACTCAATCCTGTAGAAAACTGAAATACCGAAATGTAAGATCTACAGATGAAGCAAAGGTTCTGAAACTTAAAGGCACCTCTATGTATGCAGCAGCAGACTCGGAATGTTTTTCATTTGTTCTGGCAATAAAGATGTCCCAGAACACAGACCACCATTCAAACAAAAACCCTCCAGGTGCATCAATTGCTGCACAGTTTAAAACAAAAAAAAAGTTCACTGCACAAGCTAAACAGGCCATCTGAAAGATTCTTATCGAGGTAAATGCACTAGCATAGAACAATTGATAAATCCAATTTGATAATGAAATTGTATGGATGTATAAGTATAATCATGTATGTGTGAACTAGTAATCAATAATTACAACCATTACCTACTGGATCTGTCGCCACCTTCCCTTCCGCCATGAATGCTTTAGCAGAGGCGTGCAACTTTCTTTTCAATAAATAGTCATGAATATACACATCCAGCCTGTAACAAGAAAGCCAAACACATCAAAACAACAATCAGAACTCAGCAATGAAGAAGCCAATTAGAGTCCATACATCTTATCCGCTTCCCAATTACTCTGCGACATCATTCAGTTCAGGCGCCTCAGCTCACGAATCTGTCAGCGACCAAACAACTACAGTAAGCTCAACTCAGTCACATGTAAGCTCAATTCACAGATGATGAAATTGTGCAGAACCAAACCAAAACGACAACCAAAAATTCAAACGCTCAACACTTAAAGCCAACAATCATGCCATAAATCCAACTAAAAACATAATCTCTAAGCTAGTTTTACAAACAAATTAAGCTCAACTTCAATTCACAGATGACAAAATTGTGCAGAACCAAATCAAAACAACAACCATGAATGAATTCGAACCTTCAGCACTTCAAAACAATAATCAGGTCATAAATTCAACTAAAAATAGAATTTAAGCTAGTTTTGCAAACAAATTAAGCTCAAATTTGCAATAATCGACCGATCAAATTAAACAGTACCAATTCACACCTGACAGAGCACAAGATCTTCGCATCCGAAACCCTAAATCAGACCAGAAAACACACAGCAACAACAAAATCAAAACAAATTATACAGAAATCATAGCAAAATCCTCCACACACACCACATGGAAATGGTGATATGAATTTATATATACTACAAGCATGACGGAGTCAACTTTGAATCTTACCGTTCTTCGACAGAGAATTTGATTGTTTCACGAGAAAATCATGGGTTGTGAGTGTAACTGAAGTAGAACAGCTCGAGCTTTTTGAACAGTCCAAAAACACACATTGAGAATCTGAGAACTTTTTAGATATTTGAAAAAAAAACTCGAATAAATAAATAAGGTAAAATTTAAGAATAATTGCAAAAGCACCTTGAGATATTTAATTTTTATAATTTATAGTCCTTATTTTTATAATTACAAATAATATCATGTACTAATCAGTTTTAAGTTATTATTTTGTATAATTTATTTTAGGGATAATTGTAAAAAATTGCGGTGAATTATGTGTATTTTACAAAAACTCGCGGTGAATTATTATTTGTCTGCAAATCCTCTAACGGATTAATTTTTTTCGCAAAAAATTGAAAGTATCATTATAAAAATACATACATACAGTTCTAAATACAGAACACATATATATGGGGTTACAAATCATGAAATACATATACTACAAGGGTAAATATATCATTTTCAAAACAAGAAGTGATGTTATAGGACTGTCACATGACTACATTTCATTAAAGATAATTGATTTGTATGTGAAAAATAATCCACCGCGAGTTTTTGCAAAACGTACCATATCTAAGTTTTTAGAATTATCTCTTTATTTTAAAATAATGATTTTGTCCTCAAAAAATAAAAAAAATTAAAAACAATAATTAAAAATCATTATAATAAGAGGTATAAAAAAGAAAGAAAATTCTTAATGTATATAAAAATTTATATTATTTATACGGAGGAGCCTAACTTCAGGCCTGGTTTCCGAATTCGCGTGAGGTCTTTCCTTATATAGCATCTTTGGCTCGGAACTAGGCTCGGATTACAGAAACTGCTCGATCTTTAACTGGTTTGGAGACGATGCCAAAATCATTTCGTGTACGAGTGCTTAAACATCGAGCAACTCTTCCTGGTTTTATTATGCATAAACGCAAATCATTGTCGTCTATAAGCGCGCAGTTCAATTTTTGTCAAGCTTGCTTTCGTTGCCCATAAGGCAGAGGTCAACCTTGCTAGATATTTAATATTTTAACAATTTTAGTTTGAATCATTTATTTGCAATTTTATTATTGTGTGGACGTAATATATAGTTATGTATAAGTACACATAGGACACACTCGTGTAAAAAAACATGTTTATAATGTCAATTAAAAACTAATTATTATCATTACTTCATTAGACCTGAAAAATAAATACGTAAGACATTTGAATATATTTTTGCGACAAGTTCCGAACTATATATTCATATTTTGAAACTCAAAACTACAAGTTCCGAACTATATATTCATATTTTGAAACCCAAAACTATATACGCACATTTTCCTATCTATATATTCATATTCACATTTTCATATTTCTATCACGTACATACCTGATAGAAGGTCAAACCCTGTGTACTTAACCCTTCCGTTTATTTTTGGGAAAAAAAACCGTTAAATTGGTTAGGTACATACCCTCTTATTCGGTACTTTTTGTTCCAAAATAAATGAAATTGACAAGTATTTAAAAACAGACCCGCGGGTACAAAGGTCACACATGTCACCTTTTGTCATATCGACAATTTACCGGGTCTCTTTTTGTATTGAAATTTATTAGAAAAATCATGATGGAGAGAGTTCAGTACTCTCAACATTGTTCTGCAAATTTTACTGTTCCAGTTCCATGTACCAGAGCTTGCTGCAATGGGCTTAGAGAGGTACAAGAAATACAACTCTACTAAGTTACAAAAAATGTGTAAATAATCATGATCCAGAACTCGAAACCGCTCAGAGCGACACATTGACCTGAACGGAGGAGTTGGTTACAGTAACATCTTTGGAATTATGTGCTGATATAGGGTGTAACTGACAGTTAAAGTTTAACCTCACATGTATAGGTTTCACGAAAACGAGGTCCTGCAAATCTCTGTTTGATTTCAACAAGAACCTGACGCATGAATCTTTCTCTGATCTTCCAGTGCTCTCCGGACACAATATGTCAGCTATCCTCGCTGCATATTGTTCTTGATCGTTCACTGAATCTGTATTTCTTTCTAGTTTCAGATATAGTGCAGAGTAGAGGATAACCTGCGTCGTGATATCGAAAAAAAAAATCATCGATTCTCATTAGAAACCACACGGGCTAAACAAATAAATAAAACATGGTTGTATGGTTAAGGGACGATTGGAAAAATGTGTTGTGTATTTGTTGCACCTTGTATCAATTTGTTTCAAAATGACGATTTTGCCCTTGAGATTTAAAAATGTAAGAAACTCCAAAATTTCCATCTTCCTTAATTTTCTTCCTCTTTGTAATGTACTGAGAGAGGAAGAAGATTGAGGAAGATGCAAATTCTGGATTTTTTGTTTTTTGAAGGGCGAAACCCTCTTTGCACTATTCCTTTTTTTGCAAATCCTAGCCTTCTTTCTCTAAGACACCTTATAACCTTGAACTTATATATTTGTTGCATTTTGTATCAATTTGTTTCAAAATGACGATTTCACCCTTGAATATTTAAATTATAAGAAAAACAAATTTTCATCTTCCTCAATTTTCCTTCCTCTCTGTACTGTCTGAGATAGGAAGAAAATTGAGGAAGATGAAAGTTCTGGATTTATTTTTTTATTTTTAAAATTTAAATATTCAAGGGTGAAATCGTCATTTCAAAACAATTTGATACAGGATGCAATGGATATACAAGTTCAATTCTAGGAATTGCCATTAAAAAGAACACTTGGATTTGCGAAAAGGTGAATAATTAATAAATCTTGCTCGTGAATTTGTGTTGGGTTTCTAATTTTTAAGGTCAATATATCAAAATCTATGATGGACAGTACCAAAGGAGTGTCATTAAGAAGCGAACAGTGCAACAAGAATTTTAAAGGGGATACCTCACTTGTCCCGGGACTGGTATTGATAACACAATCAAAATGAAGACCCTCATCTTGAGAGTTCAAATCAAAAGTACTGATATCTTCTTCTTCAGACGGTTCCTCTTCAGTTTTTGCTACTGCAGAGGCAAGACCGTCCAGTTCATCATACCATTGTTGGGCAACAGTAACCTGCATGCATCAATCACATGAACTCTGTAACGCACTAGAAGGTGAATTTGGAAAAGATTAACGAGAGAGAGAGCAAGGTAATAACCTTTTCTGAAGATCCCAGTATGTCCTCGAGATCTGAGCTTACGACAGCAGCTCCTCTTGCATGGCACAGTATACAATCTTCTTGCAATGGTTCTGCAAGCTCAAAATGCTGAGGAATATTTATGTTTACCTGTATGCTAACTCTACCTGTTCGTAGCCATATCTAGGATCAGTAACAATGATAATAATCAGGTTAAAACCATGTGTCCACTGGATTGATTTTTTTAACGGCTGAGATGTTTCCAAACTTCAGTTCGGAAACTTGACTTTAACATTGGAAAGTTCCAGATTTAATCTCAACCGTTCAAATTGCAATCCAATGGAAATGATTAGTTTTCGGTTTTCATATTTAACTTTCCAACCTGCGGGTTTCCACCTGAGTGTTCCCCCATAACAATGACCATAATATAAAACTGAACTATTTACAGCACTACAACGAATTCTCAGAAACTTCTGCAAACTAAATTGTTCCACATAACATATACAAAGCAACATGTTTATTTTCAGACCATACACGATATGAACATATTAAATGTAGAAACATGTACCTGGCAACAATTCGAAATCCTGAATATGATCAGTCAATGATGCCGGAAGTCCACCCATTCTATGGAACAAACCAGAAAATTGGGAAGAGAAGGGAAAAAACATTATGCTGTGTTGAGAAAGTACATGAAATTGAAAAAGAATGCACGAGCTAAAACATGGTTTTCATAGTAAAAGTAATAATTAACAGGTTTAGATTAAGGAAAGTAGATTTACTCACAAATAAGCTCTCTCCAAAGGCAAGGACAGCCAATATGGTAATCCGAGAACACTAAAATTGGAAAGCCCAAAGTTTGAAAATACACCAGATTCTTTATCGAATTTCAAAACCCTCTGGCCAACTTCATCAGCAAATACAATGAAATGAATATTGGACAAGAAATAAAGCACTTATGTACAGACTAAAGAAAATAGTGAATCCACTAAGATTTCGTACCTGTGTCACAAATAACTAAGTGATTCTGATAGGTCGTCATTGATGACATGAGACTAGCATATTCAAACCCATCCAAGGAAAAGTTAGAATCTACTTGCTGTTGCAACCAATCACATGGTATCTGCTTCAAAGGGGAAATTTTCTCCATAATCAACAGTCCAAAAGTCTCAAAAATCTTCTGAAATCCTTTTTATATAGCATCAGAAAGCCAATATCAGAATGTTTACTTGAAAGTCATATACATGGAGAAAAGAAGAGTCTCAATAAGCATTTTCAAACCTTCAATAACTTCAGTTATCTCCCCTGAAGCAGACTCTACAACCCACAGAGTCTCAAAACTGCAACCAAATCCAATTTGCAATATTAGAAACATGTATATGACAGTACATTGGATTGTTCCTTCTGTTACTGACACGTTTATTATTAAGAGGTTTTGTAATAGACCTACGGTCATCAGAACTAAAACAAAATAGACTAGTAACTCGACCAGTTCAGAAACAACAGTGCTTGAATTGGACTGATATGCTTATTATTTAGCCAAAGAAATATGTGTTAGTACAAATACTGTCGTTGAATCGGAACCAAAGACCTCAGTCCATGTCAGGTATTGAGTAGAAGTTGTTTTGGGACATTCCAAAAATTGTACAGCTGAGAGTAATGAAAGAAGTGTGATTCTTACCTGCGATTAATAACTAAGAAACAATTATCCTCTGATTTCATCAGATGCCAAGGAAACCGCATTGTTCTTGAATCAAATTCTTCGGACTTGACACTATCATCACTTCCCATGCCCAGCTTATCTTTGATCCAGGTCCATGCACTATTTTTATTATGTCGGGAAACTGGATAAACCGTTTCCAAAACCCGGGTTTCCATGTCAGCTCTCCTGATTGCATGGTTCTAAGTAGAAAGAATCCAAAACAGTAAAATATAAGAGACAAAACTACATAAAAAGAAACAAATATCAATGTCATAAATTACACCCCGATTAGGATAAGACCTTAAAGAGAATCAGAAAATATATTTAACTGTTAATTCATTTAGTCGATAGTCATGACTCGTCTTATAACAGTATAACATAGTTATAAATCAAAACATTGTTAAAGAAAGCTGCTATGCGAATAGAATCTAATGGGGCTTCACACAAATTATCATATCATAAATATTCCCTCTGAGAATGACACAAGGGAATACCTCTGAGTCCACAATATAAAGGCAATCCTCCTCATCGTGATAAAATGATGCTGCAGGACGAATCAACTTGGCATTCTCAAATTCTCCATCTTCAAAACCAGGGGAAGAACCAATCTAGAATTTAACAAATTTCAAAATCAATGGCTTATAGAATAATTCATCTTAATATTTATAAACGAACTATATTTATGTTACACATCTTATATTATCAGTGTGAATATAAATAGGCAAATGAAACATGTTTTACTTGTTGTTTTGTTCAGAAATCAAGTACCAAATATGTAGGCAAGAAGGCAATATATGTGGATATTTAACTTCTATACATACACAGTCTACAATCTTTCCATCCCCATCAAATATGATAACTCGGTGATGATTGCTGTCAGAAACAAACAGACGACTGCCACTTTCGTCTGCAGAAATGCAGCCTGCGATAAAAGTTAAATTGTGAGAATATTAAAAAAAAATACAAAGTGAAAACAACTAGATAATAGAAGAGGAAAACATTCTGATGCCTAAAATGCAGACACAAAGAAATAGTAGGTTAAAAATAAAACCATGCATGTCTAGAGCCTATACCTGGGAAATAGAAAAGCAACTTTTGCAGATAAGAACAATAATTCGGCTCCTTGATAACGTTAGTTTGATTCCAGCTATTAGAGAACAAGTGATCTTTCAGCAACCCCGGATTCTCATCATGTTGTAAACTCAGCTCCTCGATGGCTGCATAGCAGCAAGTAAATGAGAAACTAATATGTATGCACAACTCTCAACATACAAACATAGACCTTTTTTTAAAAGAAACAAACATAACCCAAAACTTAATGGTTGCGTAGCAGAGGATTCAATTGTAGATAGGCATTGCGTCGACATTAAAACAAAGTTCATAGAAGAATGTGTGTGGTTACAAATATAATCAACATAAGTGGACAAATCTATCTCCCTGACACCCCAAACAAAGAACTAAAAGTAAAAAAACCTTGACCACACTACTATACAGTTTAAGTAGTATACCTTTGTTAAGAATTACCATATCAAGATCCTTCTCATGGCAAAATACAGGATTCCCAAAAGCCTTAAACAGAATGTAGCAACCCCCATCGTTTTCAATCTGAATGTGACAACAACAAGAAAGAGAAGCATGATGAAAAACAACTAACAAAGGCAAAAAGAAATTTCCTAAAATTTAAAAGGTACTATCTATGGTTTAGTATCACATGTAAGTCTAGCAGAGTGTGATTAGCCACTATATGCTCAGAATCATGCACATGCGTCTATCAATAAACATCATGATGTTTGAATTAGTTCCACTCTAGGCAGTACACTGCTTACCTCAGAGAAGTTATTCTTAGACAGCAAAATGGGAAACGTGATGTACTCCTTCATAATTAAGTTACCAAGATGAGTATAGTCAGCAGAAGAAATTGAGCACCCGGACTGGAAACCAAAGACATTTATTTGAGGAAACCTGAAATAAAACTTAGGAGCAAAGTTAAAGGGTCTTCAAGAGCACCTGACACCCTCACACATCCATATCTACAAAGGCAAACAAAATAAACCCTTGATATTCATCTACCTTTGCTGAATTGACTTCACTTTTTCAAGCATATTGATAATGTCCGAATTTGGTTTTGAAGGATTTTCTAGGAACTGTCCAGCAAGTATTAGAAAGATTCCATCTCTCTCGGAAGAACTTAGGTCCCCCTCAACTCTATTCACCCAACAATGGTAAGGCCCTGTAACATTAATTCAAAAGATACTGTGTAAGAAAAAAAAAAGAGGAATGCATATATTAATCAATTGCTGCATTATTCTTTAGCAAGTTCGGATATGAACATAATCCCTCAATGCATGCAAATATAAGGTAAGCAGTGGTAAGGAAGTCAAACCATTCGAAAAGATCCTTTCATACCTTCAAGCTCATCAAGAGTGGAATGAATGAAAGACAGTAGATCAACATTGGGAGGAGACCTGTTTGATACTTCTGTTACTGTTGAGAACCTGAAAGAGACTGTAAATCATAAGTTAGGAAAGACAACGGAGTTTAAAACTTAGAAACAATAAGACCTTGAGCTAGATGGTGACACTACACAAACTAACTGAAGAAGTAACTGGGAAGCAAATATCACAAAATGGTAACAGCTTGAAAAGACCACACGAGACCATGAACTAGATAAATGGGTACGCTAGACAAGACTAACTCGACCAGTATTCAATTAAACCTAATAATTTCCCTAAAACAAGGACAGAAAATACCTCTATAATGAACTAAATTGTGAATTTTGTGTAAAAGAAAAATATCATAGAACAGGAGCACCAAGTTAAGAAGACATCACAACAATTATGTCAACTTTAGGGGATAAATAGGAAAATCAAAACATAACAGAACTTGAAAGAAATTTTCCAAATTGTAAGATAAATGAAATAAGATTACCTTTGAGCATACCATCCTCCTTCCACAGCCCTTTTTCTCACATTTTCCAGTTGCCGAGGCAAAGGAATAAAAAAGGAATCCAGTGAATTGATAACTCGTCTATATTGTCGATAATGATAGCCTGAGCACAAAATAATAACAATATTAAAAATTAATGTATTTTACTTCTGAAGCTTAAACAACTTAAAGGTTTTTACAGCAAATTCAACTCAGCTCAACTTCATTAAACAATTTTGTAGCTATTCCAATCCACTCTTGTGCATATGTCTCAGTTTATATACTACAGCAAAACATAGAACAATTTAATTCAGGGCCTATATAAACATATATGCAAGAACACAAATTCAAACAACATCGACAGCAAAATGACAGTAACATAGTAATCTAACCTAGAATCTCAAGACTAACTTCTTATGGCGTTGAGATAATTAGCTCGTTCTGGATCAAATCAAATCCAAATCCAGTTAAACATAGGGACTGAAATGTATGGAAGCAGAGCATTTCGAAGTCCAGAACAAGTACATCTCATGAAACCAAACATCAAATCACGATCCAATGTTGATCCCAAACGAACATCACATAGAAAAACTGAAAGCTCGAATCAGAAAGTACCTGGAAAAATCCGAGGCAAGGAATTAAAGGTCCACCTCAAACGCCGATACGAGAGAGCCATTTCCGGGAGGAAACAACCTTCTTCTCCGGCGGTGAACGGAAATTCAGAACTGTTCTTCTCCGGTAGCGAATCAAAACTCGGAAACGGTAATGGCTATGGAGGAGGTGTAGGGTTTAAGCGGTTTGGAATCGACGAAGCCGCGAAGGTAGGTACGATCCGGGTCGGGTCGATTCTGGTATAACGATCCGTGGTTCAAGACGGGCCTGGTGGTTCAATAATAAAAAGGCTGTGGCCCAAAAATAAGAACCTGTTTCTGCGTATATTCTGAGACCCAACTGATACGATTTGGGCCGAAAGCCCAACACGGTTTGGAATCTCAAAATCTTGTACTCTCTATACTTTTTACGAAAATATTTCGATGCAAGAAGAGCGTTTCTTGCCAACAAGCGAAAGCTCGAGCGAATGGTGGAACGTGTAACCGAA
>JAYMTN010001703.1:0-12319 GCA_036897425.1 Erodium trifolium
AAGTTTGAAGATGAAGAGAAATAGAGAGAGAAGTTGAGAGAAAAATGGAGAGAAGAAGGTTAGAGAAAGAAGATGAAGAGAATGATTGTGTTGGTGTTTGAGAGTTAAAGTGTTTAAAGAAAGAAACTGAAGGGCATAATTGTATTTTCGTATGTTTTTAAGAGAAGTAAAATGACCGAGGTTACCACTCAAATTCTATCTTCGAATAAGGTCTTAGGACCAATTTGCTCAAATAATAAAGACAGAGGCCTACCTGGAAGAGGGAACCACCACAGTCCACAGCAGTGACTTGTGAAGTTGTGATGTGATGATAAATAGTAGAGCAGACCCTCCCATTCCCATCCAAGAGTTGGCTTACTTGAGCTGTCAAAAGCGGACTATGTTGCACATATTTTGCTTTCTAACTTGGATTTATTAATACACCAACCAAAGAAGAGGACTATCGATCAATTATGTTGTGAGTAAACCAACAAGCCTCTATGGACCGCCTAACCGATCCATGAATGGTCATTACCACCCACATCACATAATTAAGGTTGTCACATTGTGTATTCTAAGATGGACACAAGCCAATTTTGAAGTGACACCACCCAAAACCCAGCCATGCAACTCACCCTCACCAAACTCTATATATATGTAACTAATATTTGTTAAATCTGGTTGTTTAGACCTCCTTGCATAGTTTTTTTTATAATATTCAAATTAGCATTTAAAACTTGTTTGTTATAGCTTAAGATGTTAAATTGTTTACATAGTCTCTAGTGTTGATTCACTGAAACGGATTTCATTTTATACTTACTGATATACCTAAAAAGAACTTATTTTTGAATGAAGTCATTACATATACCACCTATATATATATATATATATATATGCAATGCAGAGCTCAAAGCTATTTTTAAACAAATATGCATGGTTGGTACGTATAATAAACTCCAAACCGGAATTCTTGCATATGATCATACTTCATGCATCTATGGAACCATATATATATGCTATTCAAAGTTCAAACATATCGATCAATATATATTTTTTGAATATACAAACCCCACCCTTACATATTAATGAACTCATCAACCCCCTAAACTGCTATATATCATATGTAACATTAATTAGAAGTATAGACCTATATACTATAATCTTTAATCTTCTTCCTTTACAGTAACTTAACTTTCTTACCACTCCCATGCCAATGCTCTATCTATCATCAATCCCACCTTCTCCAATATAAATGTTTGTAGATATATATGAGCATTTCATAAAATGATATATATGATCAGGATACGAAGTCTGGCAGCAGCTGAGTAGCAAACCTCTTCCTGTTCTGAATGTCAATGCTCTCGTACCCGTTGTTGGAATGAGAAGGCTGTGGAGCGAAATCCGGAGCCCCGACTTCGAGCTTTCTTCCCAGTTGGAGGCTCTCGAGGTAGTTCTGTTGGGTTCCTGCCATGGAGAGGTTCTCACAATGAGGAAGGCCGAGAGTTAGTGACACGCCGTTACCGTGAAACCTCGGAGTCAACTGCTCGGCCACGTTAAACCTTCCGATATCTCCCATTTGGTAGGTTCCGAAACCACCGTCGTGGTTCGGGTTACCGAACTTGGATCCCCCGAACTGGTCCCTCCCGGTCTCGCCGCGCTTCATGTCCATGTCCATTGAGAGGATGCTACTCGGCGAGTTCTGCGCGTCGGAGGAGCTCCTCGGTTTGTTCGGGCTGCCTCTCTGACCCATTGCGGCTTCCATGTCCGACGATCCCATCCCGATGAGGTTGAACATCCCCAACTGACCTTGGAACGAACCCATTGCGGATGCGGACAGTGTTGAATTTGAGAAGTGGTCGTTGTTGGAGGATGTGTTAAGGTTGTTGTCGGAGGACTTGTCGTGTTTGGACTGGAAAGCAGCCTTCATCGGATCCATTCGCATGATTTCTTGACCCGTGGCTTTCGACCCGGATTCGCCATTTGCTTCTTGCTTGTTCGTGTTGTCTTCCGAACCGTTTTGTTCCCGTTCCTTAACCTCCTCCATGTACATTTCTTCCACCATTGGCTTCCACAGCCTCACTCGCGCATTAATGAACCAATTTGAAACCTGGAGTACAGTATAGACAGACTTAACTAAAAACTCAAACCGATAGTTACAAATTATTTAAAAAATGATTTATTTTTATTACCTGACTACGAGTGAGCCCTGTTTGTTTTGCCAGCATGATCTTGTCGGAGTCTTTAGGATACCTATAAAAACAAAGATGTAACAAAATCAACTCCATGTTATCGATAGGAGTGAGTGAATGTGATTAGTGTATATGTACGTACGGGTGGAGGAAGTGTTCGAAGAGCCAAGCGCGAAGGACGGAGACGGCGCGCTCAGGCAAACCTCGCTGGGGTCTCCAAGCGTTGTGCTGGATCATTCCCAACTGTTGCAGGGCGCGCTGGCGGCGGAGCTGGTGGTCGACTTGGCGCAGCCTGGAACCCTCCACCTTGGCTCCTAAACAATCGTCCTCGCCCAGGCTCTTGCTGGTGGCTTTAATCTGCGAAGAAATGGCGTCTTTGAGGCACCGGAACTGCTTGGAGATGGTCTGCAAGGCCAGCGCCGTGTAGGGTTTCGCCGAACCCAAACCCGCCGCCTGCTCGAATGATGACACCACCATTTGCATTTGCTGGTGGTATTGCCTGTACCTTTGACCCACCTTCATACACACGTTCAGGAACAAACATTTAGTACCTTGTCAAGTTCGGAGAAAATAATGGAAAGTGGGACACCACACAGAGAACTGCTTAAAATTGACCCTGTGGGGCCCCAGACTCTGCTCACAGGTAGATCTAATCTAACCATTACTTACTATTTCATGGCTTTAAATTGGAAAATTGTACACATTTCCGACTTATTACCCAACATATAAAAATAAAAATAAAACTGTAGCTAGTTCATCATTTAAACCTATGATTTCACTAGTTTTCTTTACTAGCTTATGATTATAATGTTATAGGAGTAAAATTATAATTGAATTTAACCTCTAATATTATATAATTTTCTTGCTTATTTTGTTATTAATCAGAATAACACAATTCAGACAAAAAAAACGGTAGATTATTAGGTTATTACCTCATCAAGCATGGTAACAAGCTTAGCCTTCTTCATCTGAAGTTCCTGTCTTTGAGCGGTGCTGAGCTCAGCCCCGCGGCCGTCGGCCCCTCCGGAGGATCCCTCTCTTGTCTGATTGACCGAATCTTTATTTGCTTTGGTGGTTGTTCTACCGATTCCGTCGGTATTAAGGAGTCCCTTGCCGACATTAACAACTTCGTCTAAGAGCTCCTGCGTGGCCTTCAAGAACTTGGAGCCCAGAAGAACGCTCTGCATACTCGAGAACCCGTTCGAAACGGAGGAAGGAGAATTCCTGGACACGCGCATGTGATCCTCTCCGCTCGCCGGAACCTGATCACCCGGCCGGTACGCATGCTGCTGAAAAGAAAGACTCAAGGACAGACCTTGCTGTACCGGCCTCCGAATCCCCAACTGCGACGCGAGGTCGCCGCCACCGCCGGAGTTTCCTGCCGACAGTAGTTGAGGGTGGCCGGCTTGATGATCCACGGATCCCCAGAGATTGTAGTGGACACGTGGAGCCATACCGTGGATTCCGGATGTTTCTTGCAAGGTAGTACGGCTGGGGTCGTCGGAGTTAGCTGAAGCTACGTTCACGGCGGCGGCGCTAGCTCCGGGGAGTGGGATTCCGACCAAGTGCTGGTTCTGGTGCTGGTGGGTCATGGGATTGAGCGAGGCGGCTGCGGCGGCGGCTTGGTTGAGGAAGAACATGTTGGGCTGGTGGTGGTTGTCGGAGTAAGGTACGTAGTTAGGGTTCATCAGATAGAGTGTCTGAAGACCGTCTCCTTCCTGGATATCCGAACTCCCATGAAAGTATGTTGCCATCGCTCGATGTCTTTCAACCTGTATGACTGTTGATGATGGAGATCAATTCGTCACCGACTCGATCAACTGGTTCTTCACCACGACGTGCACATCCTGGAGGAAGAAGAACAGAAGCAATTACAAAGATCAAACCATGCATATCCTAAACAGCAGCTAGAGAAGAGGAAAAGGAGATGGAAGTTGGATGATAAATAAATATATGTATATAGATCTCGAGAGAGGGATTGGGACAAGAGGGACAAATGCTAGTTTAAGGTATAGGATGATAGATATATACACTGAAAAGAGTGACATAAGAGAGACACATCAAAGACGATCACCATGAAAGCTAAAAAGAAATGAAAAAGGAATCAATCAGAGCTTAAGTACCATCACAAATCCAATTATGCCACAAACGATCTCTTCACATGTAGGCCTAACCTTGCCCTCCTCTTATCTCATCTCCAGTTTCTACTTCATATTCATTTAATATATAATAAAAAAATATATAGAGAGAGAGCTTAGAGTTTTTGGACTAAATACCCTTTTTACAAGAAATTAAAAAGAAAAGGAAAGATACCCCATAATAATTGAAAAGGAGAGGCCACACAAGGCCATAGTATCTCAACCATTTATTTATTAGAAAAGATAAAAGAAAAAGACCTATCCGTTGTTATGCATAATCAACAGATTAATAATAAATATAAGGTGTTTAATCAAGTCTTGGGGATTAGGTATATGAACAGGTCTCTGGTGTGGATAAAAGAAACCAAGGTGACTTTGTTGGCCAAGTAGAGTCTTTGGGTGCCACTGCTGTGCTTATCAAATCATATGATGCTGGCACGTTTGATGAAATATATTATTTTTGAAATCGACCGTATAATAAAAAAAAATTTATATATAGGATTTTTGTGATGAAAAGAATATAAAAAAGAATGGTAGGTCGAGACATGTACATTGAAAACAGCTGAAGAACAAGGAAACGTCTCCTTCTGGAGAGTGCCACCAACACTTTGAGTAATGGACAAAAGCATTCGAAGAGGAGTGAGGTTTTGAAAAGTCTTTTTTTTCTTCAGTTTTCAAAATATCTCCTTTTTCTTCTGTGGCTCGACGCAAACCTTGGCTTGGGGAAGATAAGCCTATTATTCTACAAAATTATTTATTTGCTTTTTTATTCAATATGGGAGCGAATCAGAGGTCACCGCGTGGATAGATGATCTATTTGTCACAGGTGTGCCAGTCAAACATTCAACGGTCACCAACCGGCGATGATGCATAACAGTTATATGATACATTGGTAAAATTGCTGACGTAGGATGCTTGCTTGAATGAATTGACCAATTAGATTGGTTCTCATTGTGTTTTGGACTGTCATTGACTTTTCCAAGTACAGTCCTAGACTTATGGTTTTCTTGTTGTTGCCAAAGCGATTAATTCGTAATATCATTATTACAAATCCACGGTAAAATTTAGCATAACTAGTTTAGGGCATCTCCAATCGATAGCGAATAAGTGATGGATAGGCATTGAAAGAAAGGAATTGTCGGCGAATACAACCAAACCGTCAGCGGATAGCCAGCAGAAAAGTGTTGGTGGGCAACTACCGATGGCTGTATACGTCGGCAGCAACAAAAAATAAAGCTAAAACTCTTGTCTTTTTCTTTTTCAGCTCCTCCCTTTCAGCTTCTTGACTGCAATATATCTCTTTCAGCCGAATGATACGAAAAATTATTAGTATTTTATTCTTTCAACATTCTCTTTTCAACTAACAACAATGTTAATGACTGAAGATACTCTTCTATAGTGTGGGATGCTGAGTGACGACTAATTTCAATTGTATAGAAATGATACCATTCAATTAGTATACAAAATGATACATGGTCGACTTAAATTTTGAGCGAGTTAAACAACCGTTTGAGATCACAGATTGAAAAAAGTTCATAAAATTAATTAATATCCACTTAAAATCTCATATCGAAAAAATAGTCCATAAAATAAAGGATTGGAGAGGGAGGAGAGTCTTTCCTTATCTCTTCTCGGACCCCGCGGGCCTTATTGTGACAAACGTCATCGGGTCTTTTATCGGGGGTATTTTGTGGGTCTTTGGCAGTCCCACTCTGTTTGGTGCAATCGATATGTGTCAACCCCCATTTGTACTCGGAGTGAGCCATCGAACCGATCCTCCTCTCTTCCCACTCTCGGTATATGAGCCTGACAGGCCTGAATGCAATGGGTGAGTTTTCCACACCGAGCACAAAAGCCTGAGAACCTTTCACATTGCATCTCGACAGTTGTAGGCTCCCGATGGTTCGGAAATTGAAGACGGATCCGTCGACGGAGTAGTCTGTTTACGACCAAATTGATCCGAAACTAGAGAAAATCGTCCCATTGCCGAGGGGTGACTATCAGAGTAGCTACCACCTCAATACCCAAGGAGTTTGCCAATAGGGATCGGACGGGAGCATTCTGTGCATCCCCCGGGACGTTGTACTCCCGTACTCCTATTTCCATAAATCAGAAAGGAATAGAATCAGGTTGCATGCAAGGAAGGAGACGGACCAAGAAAATGGGGTGCCCACTAAAGGTCCACGATCATTTGTGACAGACCTGATCTAGTGCAGCCTCGGGCGAGAAGTGAAACAAGACTACCTGCTTGGAGAGACAGTCCACCTCCAGACCGTTGATCTTCTATCACTAGAGCATGACGCCGTAGAGTATTTTTGGATTGCAGCTGATGTCGACTACAATCCTCCCGGCCAAGGAGTGGTGATACCGACCATCAGATGCGGCTGGGATGGCCTCAACCGTAACTATCACCACTTCATCGTTGTCCAAGTCGTCCTCAATCGAAACACCTCCCAACCGGTCAGAAATGGCTTCCAACGCGCCTCTCGACGAAGGGATGATCAAAAGTTGATGCCCAGACTGGAAGTGGGTCTCGGTAGCATCGGTGGAAGACGATGAGACACACGAAACGACGTGCCTCCCCTGAGATATGGCCCTGCATATTGGGTCCGGAGGGATGCAACACCATCGGCAGGAATCCCTAGCTGACAAGTTTCCGTGGTGGTGGATGGGGGTCCGATCTGATATAGGGCCCCAGCGTAACGAAGGGGCGGTGAGGAGGCGTGGCAAGGCACGATGTGGGGACGGCGGGCTGGATAGCTGCACAACGAGGTTAGAGAAGCCTATTGCCGAGGTCTGACGCGAGGAGGAGGCTGCGTCGCTAGTGGGTGCGACCACATGGGAAGATGACGACGAGGATGGGTTGGAAATGGTTATGACGCCGTGTGACTGTAGAAGAGGTAGAAAGAGAGGGTGAAAACCTATTTTGAGAGACTTTTCTTGTATATTGTAGTTAACTTTAATTCCACATTGGAAATTGAGGATACAATAAAAATAAATAGTTAAGTATTAAAATAATATATTAATTATTTTGACTTGCTGTTTCATTCATGATTATGGAAACCCCATAAAGTAAGAAAAGTAAAATAAAAGCAAAACTGGTCCATAATCACAGAAACTAAATGACAAGTATGCAATCACAGAAGATAATGAAATCATAAGTACACCTTAACCCAAAGAGTGACAGGTGCAGTTTCACTTTGATTTAGCATTATAAATCATTATCACTACCATCATTAATCATATCTTGTTATCAAGACATACCCTAAAATAAGATGGAATCTATTAGTTAATTACATCAACAGTATGATAATCATGAAAGTCATCGGCCATTGAGAAAAAGAGGAGACTGAAAGTACCTTCCTACTGATGTTGCCTCAATTAATTATCAATATTATCCACATCTTCGGTTTAGATGGCCACGATGGGTACAAATCCTTTTTATCCCTTTTTTTCTCGATGTAATATAATGGCTATTGGAAATATCTATTTTTCATCTCGTTAAAAGATAATAACGTGCAGCACAATTGGTTGCTTTCGCTACCTTTATTTTGACTTATTTTTTATACTGTATTATTTTTATCAAATACGTGTTGGGTTGGTGGTGCATATGATTTTCTTTAAACGGTAATTGTAATCATTATATTAATATAATAAATAATCCGACCCAAAACAAGATAATCAATAAGTCAGAACACAAGTAATAATGTTGAATATTTGAAACATGGATAACAGAGGAATAATAATAAAAATACTCATTGACCGAAATACTAGACGTGAATGTTTGGAAGAGAATACTACAATAACGATCGAAAAATAGTGTATATAATGGTAAGTCTTAGTTTAGTTTGGTCCGAATATAATATCATATTAAGGTTTCGATTAGAGTGTATAAATACTTTATAAATAAACGAATTCAATTAATAAACAAACATCTTCAGTTAACAAGTAGGTACATAATTGTAATGTTGTTCGCTGGGATTTTACCATTTATTATTTTTTTAAATATATCATTATTTTTGGGAACCTATTATTTTAATTTTAAGTTCTACATATTATTCTCTCTATATAGTCAACCTATTTTTACTATTGCTCGACTTAATTTTCATTGTAGAGTTTTAAACACTAACATACTAGCATCTTTTATTGCTGTTGGAGAGTAATCAAGCATAAAATAGGTTGATGATGATGAAAAGAAGACACTAAAGCTAGTGAAGTGATGGTAAAAATGAAATGGATGGTCCTTGGGAAGAAGAAGAAGTGATATAGTGAACACCACCTGGATCCCCACGAAGAAGATAACACTATCATTTCTGAAGGTGACGTATTGTGGACGGCGCTAAAGAGAGAGAAACAGTGCCTTGCTCTCATGGAAGTGCATATATCCCCACAACACAAGTGGACTAACCATTATTAGATGCTTAACTCATGCACTTGCCAATGCTAACATTACTGTTCCTAATTAATTCATCTACAGATTAAATTATAACTAATGTACTTCCACTAAAATGTTCAGATAACTAATGTACTTCCCCTAAAATTGGACTGCAAGATAGATGATCGCTTTCCCAATCAATAGTTATAAAATGTTGGGTTGTGAGTCATATATCGTTTTGATGTCTACACTCTTGTGTAGATTTTACTTCAAAAATCGATATTTCGATTCGATCTAACTCTACCTCTATTGTTTATAAGCAAGATGTAAAATTGACTACTCTTAACACTCTAAAACACGATAACAATCTCTCAAGTATTGACTACACAATTGACAAGATCGAAATAGGTTTTATATGTGTGCGAAATAATTTTATCAATTTGATAGAATCTGAGCGTTTAACCCATTTGAGCATGCCTAATTTTCCTTTCTCCCCACCCATAGAAAAGAAAAAAACTCTACGACCTGCCCTGCAAAATTGTAGTTGCTGCCCACGTTGTATTTTTAATCCAGCCAAGGATTGACATTGTTGACTTCATCAACTCAATATACATGATTGGGTTATTCATTTTTGTGTGGATATAAAGACAGGCGCAAGTCAACAAAGACAAGTAACATTGTTGTAGAGATAAGAAGCTACACTCAATCTAATACTGCCAAAGGATTTCACTTGTGAGTGACTATATAAAGAGAGTCAAATTAGTTTAGTCTTTGTCAAAGGAACAGTTAAAAGATCATGTAGTGACTCTTACGCTAAGAAGAACAAGTATAGCAAAGTTTGTGAAGAATGAATTATTGAATCGACAGAGTTGGAGATCGAATGGAGGAATAAATAATATGAAATATATATGTATATATATCTCCTTTTTCACATTCTTTATGGCGTAGAGTTCCAGATATGCAAGGTTCTAATCATGAGAACAATAACTTTCTACTTCATAAGTGGGTTTTGGGTAAGGCCATGTTGCACCTATTGTGTTTCTGTCCGAATTCAGCTTGGTTAATTACCATATTGCCCATTCCTCTTCTACTTAGTCCACTCGAGTGGAGAGGGCGAAAATATCTATGCTTCGCCACGTGTCCAGACCTGAACCATTCCTGAGAACACGGGTTAAGAAATGGAGCGTAAGCAGCCACGTAAATCCAGCCATTAATTAAAGCGTTAGGCAACAAAGGCGGGTCCCACGACAATCCCACGCGACCCTCCCAAATGGCAATGTTAGTTGGAATTTAGCACCCAACACGTGGACCCCCCTCGAGTGTTCAAACACGTGTCGGAACACAACCGCATTTTCTCCGACCATGCCCCACAGCTGACGCGGCCCGAAGACACGCGTCGCCATGTGAGCGCGCTGCCTTAGGAGGAGGGCCCACGGACCAATGGAAATGGCCTGTAGGGCGAGTGAGTCCAAACGGGGAAGCGGGACCCACGTGTCGAGACGTCAATGGAGTAACCGATAAGAATAATGTGGGGCCCGCGGAGGAAATAGGGCCAATAATTCACATGTTGTGGATATATACTCTCCTCGGGCTGTATAAGTGGAGGGGAGTGCGAGCCCATCGGGCATCGTTGTCGAGCAACGATTCGAGAGACGTGTGAAGCGTTTGGTGCCGCTCTGATGCTGCCGCTCTACCTCGTATAAACTGTAGCGCCACACTGTTTACTCTATCGTTATCCGAATATGACACTTTAGCCCCTTGTTCATACTTTATTTTGCATTTAAGCTCCTTTATTTTTGTTCATGACAATTTTTTAACACTTTCAAATATTGATTTTGCATTTAAGCTTCATTTTAATGGGTTTACTAGGACGCATTGTTAACAAGCAAGTCCATTAAGGAGGCCCTATATTTAAATGTTGCATCTCCAAAGGAAAACAACTACATATACATGATCAACGGGTGAGCATCCAATATATATGCGTCCTTGTAATGTCACTAAGGAAACACAATATTCTTAATTGTGTCTCCCAACGGTTTGGGGGATATTGTTTGGCAACATCTCCAACAAATCGCAGTAATTGTCTCCAAACGACTACCAAGGAGAAATGGCGAGTCCTTTAAACAAAAACGCATATGCTACACCTTCTTAATGACGTCCTACAATAGTGTAGGACACAAATACTTTGGTTTGTTTACGATAATCACTTTTAAGTATCATTCCGCTACTTATTTGAATTGAGTCAAACAATTCACCACATCATCTAATATGATTTTCGAGCTTCATGGTGGTTAAATCCGGGTAGTTTAGACCCTTTTCAATTAAGGGCTTCATGGTTGTCAAATTCGGGTTTCAGACCCTATCTTTTTTATTCCTATTTGGACGGTCTCTTCTGTTTTGTATGGTTGTATCTTTATCTGTTTGTTGGTTGGTGTTGTTTTTCTGGTGTAAGGGCTTGCGTACCCATTCTTTGCAGTTTGCTTCAGGGTCTGCGTACCAAATCTTTGTGGTTGTTTGGTCCTCCCCGGTGTGGGGAATTTCTTGAGATTCCGAGAGGAATGCTCCTTCTTGTATCAGTTCCACCCATCGTATTCTTTATTTCAAAGAATCAGTGTTTTAATATATGCCTTGCTGATATAAAAAAATCATCTAATATGATTCACTCTCACACACTCTGTCTATACATTGTTTTACTACTCTATAAATATAGTGCTGCATGCGCTATTCAACAAAGGTAACTCACCAATTAGTTTCTACGAGAGATTGTTTGATAAAACAATAAAAAAATAGCAAACGAACTGAAATGTTATTGATATGGAAGAAAAAGGTCGTACAGACCGTACATACGTGAAAATGAATTAAACATGATGGGATACAGTTTCGGTGACGACCGAGACACTGATCCTATATCTAAGTACCTGGTGTGACACTAGGAGGTGGTTCCTTATTCTAAATGTGTGAAGTACGATGAATCCATTGTACTTTCCCCATCTCAACTTGACCGATACTACTGTGTCGTAGCAGTCGACTAAGGAGTATGCAAGGGAAAGGAGGAGACTGGGAGTCAAGAGGTAGCTGAATCATAAAGGTCGGGGTGTGGCTCCTCATAAACACCTCGAGTTGCCATGGGATACTCATGGCGGCTCGCGAGGCCGCACACCATGCCTCGCTTCCGCCCCATCGGGACCAACATCCTTAGCAGACCTCGCATCCGCCCCAGCGGGGAAAAAAACCCTAGACTTAATCGGCTAACCAGGGACCGGTGGTAGTAGGGCTCTTGCCTATAGATCTAAATCCTCCTGGGTCACGGTGGGCACGTCGTCCTCGGTTGTAAAGACCGCTCCGATCTACGTCGATCGAGTCGACAGGAGACGGGAATTGATTAACAAATTTGGGCAGTTTTTTTTGTTTTTTTATTTAGTTAATTTTTTTTTGTTCTTGGGTTGGGTAGAATTGTAGACTTTGGGCAAGAACTGGTTCGAGCTTGTCCCTTGACGGGCCCATTCTACTGCTCTGAGGCCCATCGGGCAGCAAGCCCAAGCCATCCGAGGCCCAGCTGCAAACTGAAGCCCATTTGGACTTGAGTTGTTGAGAACGCATCTAGGGTTCGGTTGCCTCACGAGAGCAGCCGACCCCTT
>JAYMTN010001704.1:0-12319 GCA_036897425.1 Erodium trifolium
ACAAAAGAAGAGGGGAAAAAATGAATACTTCAGTTACTTTTTTGAAATTATCCCTGGAAATTAACTATGATGTTACTAATTGCAGGGTTTGGGGCGATCCTTGGAGCCATTTGCAACCAACAACGGAGATAAATGGAAGCTTGCTTGCTTCTCACCGGAAAATGGACCGGAGGTGGTGGAGAGCACAGGTAAAGCTGAACACTTGACAGTTGTTTCAATTGCCTTATACTTTAGGAGAAATTGTGATTTATTACCCTGACCTTTTAATTTTACCAATTTACTACCCTCTATTTCGACTTTGTTGCATGTTGATTTGGATGAAACCCATAAAAATGCATTTGAAATGACAAATTTTCCCTTTCAAATAAAAAATTCATGCTGACGTCGTCACATTTTTTTCTTCTCAAAAGAGTATTTTTGTCATTTACAAGAAGAATTTTGCTAAAAATTTAACAGATGTAATCCAAATTAATGGCAATTGCAACAAACTCCAAATAGAGGTTAGTAGATTGGTACATTTGAAAGTATTGGATAGTATAATGTAAAACGTGCATACCACGAGGTAGTAAATCGTAACTTCCCCGGTACTTTATAACAAGATTGTAACTTGGTTTGAATTTCCAATAGGCGGTACGCTATTTGATGAGGTTTAGAACCGAGTATACTTGCGGGTTACTAAACGTCGCGCGCCATGCTTCATTTGGTAAGCAGGCGGCGAAAATGGTCCTCGCAAGCGTTCCCGAGGAATCGACAGAGGTTCGTCTATCTTGAGCCCTTACTTAATCTGAACTCTTGTGAGAGTATTGTTGAGCTTACTATTCATCCTGAAACTAACAGGAAGGTACATTCGATCAGAGATCTGATATCGAACGATTTGTATGGTCGAATCACAAGCCATGGGTACCGAGGCCATTGCTTAGTATGCACGTGAGAATGGGCGACAAGGCGTGCGAGATGAAGGTCGTCGAGTTCGAGGAGTACATGCGCCTCGCCGGCCGGATTAGGAAACGATTTCCTCACCTTACCAACATTTGGCTCTCCACTGAAATGGAGGTACGAACAATTCATCAATGACAATTTCGTAATTTTTAATCGAATACCGCCCCTGAAAATCAGTGGTCATTGATCGATAAATTTCAACGGTCAGGATTCGTTATTCATTTTCGATGGAGTGTTCCCCTTATTTTCGACTTGTTTGAATCCAGGAAGTCGTCGATAAGACCAGGTCGTACCCGCACTGGAACTTCTACTACACGAACGTGACACGCCAGGCCGGGAACATGAGCATGGCGGCTTACGGGGCAAGCCTCGGGAGGGAAACGAGCACGAACTATCCCCTCGTGAACTTCTTGATGGCGACCGAAGCAGATTTTTTCATCGGAGCGTTGGGATCGACGTGGTGTTTTCTGATCGACGGTATGAGGAATACCGGAGGGAAGGTGATGGCCGGATACTTGAGCGTCAACAAAGACCGGTTCTGGTAAAGCCCGACCCAACATCTGTGTAAAAACCCCGGCCAAACCGACCTGTGCCTAGCCTTGTAAATTTGACAGCATGTTGTTTTCTGCATTGTACTTCATGCATATAACAACCAATGTACATAAAAATTCTATTGTTTAATGCAGAATGATGTAGGGTAAAATTCGTGACACAAACTGAAACTCGATACTGTAACGAAACAAATATCTGGTATAAGCTATAGCAAAGAACGGGGAGCGTAAATGTTCATCTCCAACTTTCACATAACATGACAAATCGACAATTCAGTAACACGTTCTTCACGAACAAGCGACTCCCTAACAAATTATCCTATAATTTTCCTCAAATACACGAACAAAACGAAAACAATAAAGCGTGGGAACGAACCTTTACCATCATTGTTCTTCAGCATCCTCCGCTTTTGTGGTCGTGGCGTGCTTCTTAGGCTTTTTGCTCCTGCCTTTCTTCGCTTTCATGCGGCGTTTCTTCTCAGCGGCATCGATCCATGTGTAATCAGACGGGATGTGGAACGGGTCGGTTTCGTCCTTGAAGCGGTGACTGTCACCGTCGCTCGATTGTCCTCCACGACTCCCTCTCATCCATGAGATCCACGACGTGGAGCCCTCGTCCCGGGACTTGGCATCTTGGAAATGTGCAGGGCTGGAGAGAGGAGTGGAGAATTCTTCCACTGGCTGAAGCTCCTCGAATTTTGTAAATGTAACGAGGACTCGAATGGTTGGGACGATTGGAATTGCTACCTGCAACAGACATTAATATTTAACAAAAATGCATGAGCAAGAGCATTTTATCGAACACAACAGTTACTTGTATTTGTATAAGGTTTACTCCAGCAACAATTTGCTGATCCTGAGAAATCTCCACACCAACATATGATCCTGCTAGTCTGATCAGTTCACAATTTCTAATTATATATAGTTTTCGAAATTTCATGGCCATAGAGCATATGAGAATTTCCACACCAAAATATGATCCCGCTAGTCGAAACACTTATTGATCTCTAATGATATAAATATCAGCTTTATACACTTAATGGGATTTAAATTTAACCGAGAAGCTTAAAGCAGTACTGAAATAACTTCTTTTTCTTTTTCCAGCTCTTGAGTTCTAAAAGGAAAATTAAGCCCATGCAGCAAATTATTATAAATATGTAGTACAGAGTAATTTTACTATAAACAGAGTAAGGCTGGCAACTGAGTATTAGGATGGAATGAAATAAAACAATAACGAAAATATGACGACATTAGAAGTAAATGAAAAGATACAGATATTGGTATCATGAGATATTTCCTATCCACAATATGATCCTGCTAGTCTAATCACTTATCGGTTTCTAATTATATAAATAATCAGCTTCATGCCAAAACTTCACTAAAACAATAACTGAAATTTGATCAAGAATCTTAAAGCAGTACCAAAAAACCTATTTTCTTTTCTTTTTCTTTTTGCACCTCTCGAATCCCAAAAGGAAAATTGAACTCATGCAGCAAATTATTATAAATATGTAGAACTGAAAGCGAATAGTATGATAGATCAAAAATACGATAACAATAGCAGTAAATGAAAAAATTACCTTGACGGGAAATGTGCCATTGGGTAGCTTGGTAGTTAAAAGCTCCCTGAGTCTCCTAATGGCCTTGACCTTATTGGCTAAGATATCGAGTAAAGGCAATAATTCCTCTGTTTTCAGAGGAAAATCTGGAGTCAACCACAAGACGGGTCTCAAACCTTTTTTGTACTCACTCTCGTTCTTAGTCTCACCAGGCACACCCTTTTTCTTTTTCTTCTTTCCGTTTTTGTCCTTTCCCTCCTTGGGAAACTCGGATGATGGTTTAGTTTGATCGGATGATTTTTGGTTGCTACCTTCAGGGGCTAACTTGGAAAACTTCTTCACAATCTTAGAATCATCTTGATCTTCACCTCCATTCTTCGAACCCTTCTTGTTCCAACCAAACCAAGCTTTCTTTTCCTTCACATCCCCGTTAGGCTCTCAATTTTCGTGATCATCATCCTCACCATGAACGTCTGAATTTCCCATTCGAAGTGCTGAGTCTAACTGCAATCTTTCCTCAGCTGTCAACACATCGTCATACTCGTCATTTCCACCACCATTCACTACTCTTTCCTCCTCATCCACTGCAAAAAGTTCCTCATCGGTCATGGCCCCGGGAACCCGCCTAGATTTCACACTCACCATTACATGAAGCATATCAAAAACCTTAGCCTTCCAGTTCCCTACCATCTCAGTCCTCTCTTGCCGCCTCCAATTTAGATGAGGAACAAGCTCAGCCTGTGTAACATCGATTCCTGGCCTGTACATATTGGTCTGGGACATCAAGGTCACCTCATGGGCAACTTCAGCTTCAGTTGGTTGAGCACCAGCTCCTTCCAAAGCATTTGTAATCTCTTTCTCCTTATGGGAAAGAACAATCAGTGACCCGGGTGCCAAAGAAACGTTACCATCATCAGATTTATATCCTTCTCCAAGGAAGAGGAATGTTTGATCCGACCTCTGGATGCGAAACCCATCAAACCCAGCAAGAGTCATGTCAGCACGCAGGTTAGAGCCGCGCTTCCATATGCGATACGTGTCTGACGGGGCTATCCGACCGATAAAGGGAATCACCGAGCTCTCGAAATGGAAAGTTATCTCCATGTAAAAATCTCGGATCCTAGAAGCCGAGGCGACGATTCTGGGAAGCCTCCTGCACCATTTGGCCCATGCGAGGGGTTGGTAGTGACGTGCGATGATCATGGCTATAGCTTCTTCCCGAGTGCACACTGCTTCTTGGAGAGCACTCCAACCATTTTCATTCTGGAGACTCCAGTCTGCACCTGCAGCCATTAAAATTTCAGCTGAGGTTGGGTCACGCAACCTCACTGCAAGGTGAAGAGGGGTTTCACGACCAGGAACATCACGCCGATCAATGACAGCTGAAACAGCATCGGCTTGGAGCTCAGCAGAAATCGATTCAGCTTCGGTGTTGACTTCACCTGCCTTGGCAAGTGCAGGAAGCCCGGATACGATATTCCTGAGAGCAGCATAATCATGGCGTGCAACTGCTAAGTGTGCAGGACTGTGAGCATACTTCGAAAAATCCTCCATTGATTCTTCTCTTTCGATTCTTCTCTAGTCCAAGAACTTACTCCATCTTCTAGATTGAGACTTAGATTCACAATTCAGGAACAATATTCAACTTCAAGGGTTCAACAAGCTACGGAAAAGCCTACCTAGATCAGGACCCTAAACTCCTCTAGCACTACTACGATTAGTTCAACTACTGATTCAGCTCCAAATCAAACAATTCCGGTAAAATCCCTAGCAAATCTTCAAAACTTCTAGTTTTCCCAAAATCAAACAAAAATCCTGTAAAATCCCTAGCAAAGCTTCAAAACTTTCAGTGTTCCCAAATTCAAAATCCAACAAATCCTCAAACTTTGAACTTCTGAGTCACTTCAAAATTCCTAACCAAACTGTGTGCTCCATTGCCAAGGCCCAAATCTGTAAAAGTACCAAAATTTCAGAAGACCCTAAATTACAAATCCAAAACTAATCCTACTTACAATAATGGAGTTGCAGATATCTACAACAAGCAATTAATTCCCCAATCCACATTTCCCCAAAAAAAAACCACAACAACAAAAGCGAGATTCAAACACGAAACTTCCCCTTTGCCTAGTCCATTTTCTCGGCAACCAAACAGAAAAATTAACAAGCGACGGGTAATTTACCTCAGAGAGAGTGCTGCGAAGACCGAATTCAACCCGATCGGTTGGGGCTTCTGCTCGAGTCCACGCTCTCTTCTACAGATTTGACGAACCAGCGAAGGAGAGGACGAATCGGGACGGTCGATTCGGGTTTGGAGAGATTGGATCTAACAGTCAGAATCTTCTCTCGTACTTGAACGCCATTAAATGCTGACACAACACGGACGCACCCAACTCAGTCCCAACCCGGTCCCCGACTCAGATCTCTCTCTCTCTCTCTACTGAGTCTGTCTCTGTCTTTGTGTTTTCAGCCCCTTCTTCGCTTTTGCTTTTCTCGCTCTTCGGCCACCATTTCTAGACCGAGAGTAAGTTAATGCCCTCGGAGTTGGGATTAATTACCTTATTTGCCATCGCTTTATTGGGATTTATACGTTTTTAGTTCCCATGTAATTAATTAGCATAATACTCAGTATATGTAACCAACAAATTGATGAGTTTTACCTTAAATAGATATTTTGTTCCCTTTTCTGATTTAATGCCCTAATAAATTGGGATATTTGCACAAAATGTTTTGAAATATTTAATTTTTATAAGTAATCCTGCCCAATTAGCCATCCTCTTTATAAATCTTTAATTTGTATTTTTTTGATGTATTTCATATAAATTTATTTTTTAAATGATTTTACCCATTAAATTTTGAAAATAAAAAATAAGAATTTTCACATATCTTTATAAATGACGATTTTATCTTTTTAAATAAGTAAAATACGAAGAAGAAGAAGAAATCCGTATTTTCTTTTTCCCTATCTTTTCTTCTGTTATAAATGTGCAAATGAGAAAGAATGCATGAAAATTCTGAATTTCTTTATTTTTTTTATAAGAGAAATTGTCATTTCAAAACAAAGTTCGTCAAAAGTACAACTTAAAATAAATTCATAGCATTTTTTCTGCAATTATAAAAAATAGGATCGCAAATTACGAAAAATAAATATCTCAAGGTACTTTTTCGCTTATCCATTAATCAAACCCATACATAAAATTCGTGCTAATTATTTTATTATTATCAATTTAATCTAACGTCTCCATAACAAAAATGACTAATAAATCAAAAGTAAATACTAGTAACAAACTGAAATTACATACATAACCTTACCAAATTAGAACAAAAACCCTTGCTCTACCAAATTACAACAAAATGGATACTAAAGTCTAAAGGACACTATTTTTATAGCTCATTTCCCAAAAATAACAAGTGCAAATAAATCCAGTAATATAAGACCTTAAAACTGAGAAATCAATGTATAAGCAACCAAAATTTAAACACAAAATCAGAAAATGTATAACAAAAACAGCAACAATTTAATTAGAAGAAACCAATTAGACACCAAACGAATAAAAAAAGGAAAACAAAATAAAGACTCAATATAGTTTATATCTTACAAATTTGGAAAGCAAAAAATGACTAAAATGCCCCTGATCTACCTTAACCCGATCTCCGGTGACCACTTCTCGAACGAATTTTTCGTAACGACGAAATGGCTCTGCCTTGTTGAGTCTGCAAATAATGCCCCAAAAAATTCTTTGCTGCCAATATATGTATTTAGTAACACACTCAGCATGGCCAAAGCTTCAGATTTCGATACATACAGTGAAGCGTACACAGTTCCAGCGGAGTCTCTTAGCTCGGTTGGCCAGTTTAGAAGAAGAGTTCAGAGCTTTTCTGTCGATATCTGCAGAAATACCCGGATTTGTCAAAACATAAATCAAGATCTTGAGAATTTCGAGTTACAGTCAATATAATTTGGAGCATTCCCTTAACAATGGAGTCAGTTTTGTCAGGAATTCTTACCTGAAGGGTAAATTGCACATAACTACCTTCATGAATTGCCCATGAACACGTTGTAAGGTTTCCACAGAAACGAGTAGCCTTATGAATTTCTACGTGTCACCATAGTACAAAATAGACAGACGTCATCAATAATTTTGTTTTTCTTTTGTCACGTGACTTACACGTGAGTGTGAGTTTTAAATTCCACAAAACTATTCACTCTCACACTCTTCTACTCTTCTGATTTTAATTTGATTCCGTTCTCAGAATCCTCCACGGAAACATATATGAATTGGAAGACTAAAGAATGGGAACAAGTGGTTTTGGAATGTTGTAAAATTTTGTGAGAAAAAAATCCAAAATTTTGATGGTTTCTTGTATATTCTGTACGATGGTGACATGTGTAAATGCATACGGTAGTCATGTGTTTGTTTGTGAAAACTTACTATGTGGTCACAATTTTATGAAGGTAGTTATGTGCAATTTACCCTTACCTAAATGGTCCATGAAGTATTAGAAAATGACCTATCTAGTCCTTAAACTAAAAATATGCCAATTTCGCCTACTTGGGTTGGCCTGGTGGTCAGATAGATCTCTCACCTCCTTGAGATGAGAGGTTTGAACCCCAATGAGTACATCTGCTTGGGAGCAGGTTTGAGTGAAGGTTAGGTTAGGAGTTAGACTAGGCTAGATTAGGATATCCCCGTTTTCTTGCTGATAAAGAGTTAATATATTCTGAAATTGTAGCTTAAATTTGACGCTTTCTTACCTAATTGAAATGTTTAGAAAGGAGCCTCAAGCGATTCATCCCAAACTTCAGCACTCCCATTGGAGGCATCTTCAACATCTTCTTCCATCGAAAGTCTGATGTATTCTCTATGTGCAAATCGATCCCATTCTGTCAAGGTCGGGTTCTCACGCTCCTGCATATTACAACCTCATAAACCAGTTAGTATGTGATCCCAACCTTTACTTTTTAAAAGGGTAAAATTGTCATTTTTGAAACAAAATTACACGAAGTACAAACTAAAAGCATTTCATGTACCTGGCGGATGAGAAACGGATCGCGAGTTTCGAATGCCATGAATTTATTGAGGTTGAACAAGACATTGAAAACACTTCCCGAGAGTTTTCCACCTTTTAGATCACGCAGTGTGATGTAGCTTTCAATCTGCAAGAAAGAAAATGCTCAAGGGGAATACAAAGTTCGGTTTTCGGTCTCGATTTCTAAACAAATAAGTGCAACAAAAAGACAAGTTCAGGCGCTTTTTTGCAATTATCGAAGAAAGGGCTACGAGTTGCAAAAATTGAATATCTGAGGGCACTTTTTTGCAATTATCCCTATAAACTATAAATTGTAAAATGCAAACACAAGTCATAATACAAAGTCTAATATTTTGCAATTATTCAATATAAAAATAGGCAAGTCTGATTCGGTCGGTTTCGGATTTTTCTGTCGGTTTTCCATCGATAAACAAAACGCCTGAAAAAGAGTCGATTTTTTAATTTTTCGGTTGGTCGGTCTCGTCACTGAATAGGTGATGGTTTTATCAGAAGCACAATATCATATTTCTCATAAATCAGTGGTTTTTTGGAACAAAAATGAGCGGAATCCATGGTTTTTTGATCAATAACGAAAGGTGACGGTGTGTATTTGAGAACCAAAGGTCGCCATAAAGTTACCCTAATAAACAAAAAAAAATGGTATAGAACAAAATAACATAGAGCGAACCTGAGGTCCAATCATGTCAATTATCTGACAAAGTATATCCTCAAACAGGACAGGCTCTTGCGCCATGCATTCCATACGATGCAACTGCTCCTCGTAAAAAAATTGCATTTCGTTCCTAGTCAAGACCCCATTCCCATCTAGATCAATGCATTTGAACCTATGGACACAAGTGGAAGAAAAATTACAAGTCATAGAAAGCAAAGTGTGGGATATAAAGATTTTAATCGGATTATATTAAAATTTAACGGAGTAAGTAAACAAATTCTCATGTATGATTATTATTGCATAACAAGAAAACTTACCAAGAGTATAATGATGATCCAAAATGGTAAATTAATAAAATTAGAATAAAGTAATAAAACAAATCAGCCCTATCAGTTGAGAATTACCAAAACTCAAGACTAGGCTCGGATGATTTATCCTCTTCAGAAAGTATGAAGTAAACAAAATCTTCATATCCCATCTTTCCCTCAACTTTACTAGTGAACTTTCTTGCAACCTGAAGATATATTCAAGCATGTGTAAGAAGAATGTAAATATATATAGGGGCAATATCTACTCTAAACCATTCTAAAAGTGTAAACTCATCTGAACTAAGAGAGGGAGAATAGTCAAAGAAATAAAATATTGTTTCCACAAGTACTGGATATCCAAGTACCACATGAACGAGACTAACCTGAGAAAATATTCTATCAACGATCCTGTAGGTAAGTGCATGATTACCATATCTGATGAGGTTCTCTTTATCTATCAAGAAATCATGATCCGTATCCAGTTCCCAAAACTTGCAGTATATAACATAAAAATGTTCGTACGAGAAGTATCTGCAGCAAACATCATACACCAGGTATATATGATATATATAGTAAACACTAGCGATAAAAAATACGGCATTTATGTAAGGGATATGAAAATCTGGATTTGTTTTTGTTTTTTAAAGCATTATTTTTTAAATCTAATTTGTAAGGGTAAATCGTCATTTTTATACAAGTTGCAACAAAAAGACAAGTTCAGAACATCTCTGTTTGCAATTAACAAAGACAAGGGCTACAAGTTGCAAAATATGAATATTTAAGGGTACTTTTGAGCAATTATCAATTATTAAATGAAAAATAAAGCTGGTTCAGACAATATATCTACCTCAAAACTTTGTTGATGTCCTCTTCCTCGTCTGCATGTTGCATTGCATCTATTAAGTTTCCACGCTTCAGCTCTCTGAGAGTAAGATGGCCAGTGCCAGATCTATTTATGTGGTAAAATATTCTGTATATCACAGTTTCAGCTGGGCCATCAACGTAAAAATTTCAAGTCAATTTATATCCATCTTACACACATTTAATACCAATGAACTTAGATATAGACTTAGTAATATCAGGAGCCACACGGGATACAGTACTCATTGGTCATTGCTCAGCCAGATGAGTGGAAGAAACAGAAAACACAAGTCAAGAGCTAGAAGATTCTTCTTTAACTCTAAACAAAAAGAACTTGTGTCGAAGATGCTGCAATTTGCAGTTTTCAAACCCTTTTAACCTAACCCACTAATACCTACACGGTTGTTTTTCGTAATTTAAGCATGTAAGTAGGAAAACCAAGAGTATTGACAGAGAACTATAACCGTAAAACTACAATCTCGACTCAACCTGAGCTAAGAAAATTAATTTCTAATCTTGATTTTCAGACTCAGGTTAAATTCAGACGGTCTTTCAGTTTTAGGCTACGGTTCTCTATTGTTTTCACTGTTTCAGGAAGTATGTAATTAATCCACCAACCAAATTGTTTGAAGTTGTTTTATAGCCTTGTAACAACAGTTTTTATTCGCCTAGGTTTCTATAATTCCATTTTTTGGGCTTCCATGGGTTCCTTCTCTTTTTTCTTTCACTTTTCCCTTTGGGTGTGGATGTCTCTCTTAGTATAAAGCATTAATCATCATAGCAATTCAGAATTACAGATACTATAACCTGGAATATTTTCATACAAAATCAAATAGGCAGTATTTCCAGATCCAAAAACTGAGTTCATTTCCATCAGCTTGTAAAATATACAATTCGATGCATCTTTCATTCAGTCACTCATGCGAAAAACTATGAAGGTAAGTAATCAAATATTAATATGAAGTTAACTAAATAACTAAGAAAAGGAACCAAAAAGATTTAAAACAAACCATATCTTTCCTGAAACTCAGGTGTACTCTGTAAGAACTCCAACCCTGGATGAGTAGCCAAAAGTTCTCTGAGTACAGGTTTGAAGTCCTCCTGAAATCAAGTTCATAAACATTTTTAAAGGGTTTGATGCTGACAACATAAATCAGTTGACGTTGACAATCTCTGTGATCATTGATCTCTTACTTCATCAAGATACAGTGGAAGTAGTTACATCACTCAGACGGAAAAAGAGGGGAAACAATATCAATACCAATATAAGGAAATGTCAAGAAGATAAAATACACTACCTGCGTAAGGTGCTTGAGATCCGGTTGCTTCAAAATTTTATATATTTGGGTTGCTGTATCCACCGTCAACAAGTTACCATTGACCCAATAATCAACAAATGCATCCCTAACAAGAAAGTTAAGGGAAAATATGTGAAACATAAGTAGCAATGGATGACAGAACTAGGAACAAATTTCCAACCACACAAATCTAATTGTGTTTCTATAAATCTGAGCTCCAACTATGCTACTGCTGGCCTTCAACTATACATTTATTGATATAATAACAAATATATTGGGTGCATGTTAAAATGTGAGAAATAAGAAGTTTCCGACAAACCTACAAGGAAAATATTGCCTAATTAAAACAAAATCAATTACTATCAGAAACCTTCATGTAGTAAGATGATTGGAAAGTTGTATACCCTCAAAAAGTCAAGGGCTTACAAACCAATTGCCTAGATTTATACTATTATTGCAATTTCTTATGATGCTATGATTATATAATCAATTCACAGGATTGGTACCATCCCTTTAGATATTATTTCTCTGTATCTAGGTTATTTCCTTTCTGTTTGTGGGGTAAATGAATAACAAATTGGGTAAAACTAATTATTATCAAGTAAACTCGAATCCATAGCTTAACTTCACCAATATAATAAGGTAAGCAGATCATACACAACCTGTAACAGATGCATTAACTAAAGATAATTTTCCCACAAAAACAATGTGCTACCACTGTGAAGAATGTTATGTAGAAATCCGTTTAGGGAAACAAAACCTAACTTTTCATGAATCCATAATATGCATACCTTGTCACAAAGCCAGTATTATTGACATCAATCTTTTTGAAAATGGATATGGAGAAGAACGATGGAAGCTTGCAGATTTCCCTAGTAACTGCCTTGAATTCTGATAGAACCAGATAAAGTATAAAGATGTAAATTTCAAAAGGATCAAAAACCGCACATGCACCACACAGTCACATCTTACCATGTATCTGTAATCCATCTGGATGAGTTAGGAAATACTGTTTCACTCTAAACAAACATTGGTCTTTAAGTTCATTAGGAGGTGGTCGGCCATTTTGAAAGTAAAACTGCAAATATTGAACAGATCATAT
>JAYMTN010001705.1:0-12318 GCA_036897425.1 Erodium trifolium
GGAAGGCTGATACTTTGGCTGATATGATGCATTGTTGTATCATTTTACACAACATGATTGTGGAGGATGAACGAGACCGATACAAAGCAGAGGATGCCAAATTGTATTTCGAGCGCCATCCGGAATTACCAAATTTGCCAGCGTAACAAACGATGCGACCCACTGACATATGATTGTGAACCCCTGACCCCAAATCCGTAATCTCACGATGTACATGCTCTTACACCCACTTCAAACTTGATCCGATATTGGCCGAGATTGTTCATGAATAAACCCATTTCACAAAACCAATCAGTACTGACCTCCCTAGCCACATGATCTATATCATATTCCACAGAGCTGAATCTCTCTTCATCTCTTCCTTGTCTTTCACTTCTGTCCGTGTAACTTATTTCGATGATCATATAAACGTAGTGTGGATGACACATCTTACGGAAGAGCAATGAAAGAAATGTTAGAGTGAAAAAAATATATGCTCGATGGTTGTTTATAGCAAAAAAAAGTGAGTAACATTCAAATTAAAATTTGTTATTAAAATCGACAGATACATTGCCTAGATGGTCGAATCTCCTCCGTTGAGTAGATTCATCATGTAAAATCAGAACACGTATCGAAATCTCCTTTGTTGGTCAAAGTATTCCCTGCTCGAGAGTCTAAACATTGTTTCCACCAACGCCAATAGATTCCTAGACGGGATAAACGGACACCTCGATTCGACGCGGCGGCCCGATTATGTTCTTGACGTCCTACATTACGATTTTTCAGATGTTTTTCACGCGATTTTCAGGACCCAATCAACTCCACTGTGCGTGATCTAAAAGCATCCACAATGGGTACACGGTAGGTGCACCAATATTGGTGAGGCATGTAGTTAGGTAATAAGAACCTTAGACTGAGTTGACCCAGAAAACACTGGTGATGAGGGCATCCACGTCACTCACACTCTGTATTCGGCCACGTCACTCTCGCCATCAACCTCCCACGCCTCTCCCCTCTCTGTTTATGCACTTTCCGGTTCTCGCTGTCTCCACTTTTATGGTTCGGTTCGCTACACAGCAATCAATCGACATGCTCCGCTTTCTCTTCTCCCACCATTCCGCAATCTCGCCATAACCACCGCGCCTCCGTTGCAGAGCTCATCGATTCCGATCCCGAGCTCACTCGTCTCAAACACCATGAAGAAATTGGGATCCATCTCTTCGCTTCTCTCCTTAGGGTTTCGCCGCCGAACCTCTCGCCTGAATCTCACTTCCAATTTCAACGCGGTTCGCTATTCTTCAGATGCTTCCACTCTCTCCTCCACAGGCTCCTCTGAGCGTCCAGGTGCAATCTTCTCTTCTATCTGTTTAAATTTCATTTGGATCATACTGTATTGCATTGTATTCATTTTGTCTCTCTGTTGATTTCATTTGGTTATTTGTATTAGGAGTAGCACTGTAGCTGAGTAGGTATTTGATCATAATCACTGTTATTAATAATTTGTATGATCTGTTGTAGTGGATTGGATCATTTTGTAGACATGAGCTGAGAACAGTTCTTGAGCTTAAATTGAATTCCTGCGAATGCGGATGCTTAATGATTGGGAATTAAGCTGTAATGTAACAGTTTCTTATGAGTAAGTGAAAGTTCAGGACGTGTTTTGTAATCGTTGCTGCCCTCTATCCACCGATTAAGGCCATAATTATGATACCAATGATTCCAAAACTTTCGGAGAGGATATAAGGCACTTGATTTATTAGTTGAGTCCTACACCTAATAGCTTAAGCTTTGGGGTTGGACTATGGAGTAAGTTTAACAAATATTATAGGCAGTGCATTGATAACCATACAAATTTGCGCACATCCTTAGAACTCAAATGTGGGTATTCATTTAGGTCCTAAGTTGATAATTATTTTTACTATTGTCCCTTCAGTTTCCTTTGGTTCTTTCTGCTTCATGGTTTGAAGCTTTTTCATGCGCTTTTCGTTAATCACGTTTATAGCTTACAGTATCTTTTTTTCTTCTTGTATTTATCAGGGCCATTAGCACAATACAGGAATCTAGTTGATCAGGGGAAATTGCAGTATGACACTTACCAGGAGAAGGTTGCTGTGGAATTGCAAAATGTACTCGGCAGGTTGGAGCAGTATGAGAAGGAGATGAAGGAGTATCATGTAACGCCATTTCAGTTGTGCTTGTATTTTTTTTGTAGCTTGCACATGTAATGTTTTTGTGTAATGGTTCGTCCTTTGTGTTGCAGGTAAATCTAGCCAAGTGGGAAAAGGAAAGGGAGGATGAGCGCCGCAGGCTTTTGATAAATGAAGCTGACACCAAACAGAAGGGTGGTGCGTGGACAGCTGTGAGTGATCGTCAGAAGAGACTTGTTGAAAGATGGACTTTTCGGTATGTATATATCTGAATCTCCGTATTAGTTTGAGACATGCCAACTCCTTAGCCATTTCATTTTATTGGTTTATATGCTTTATTTTCGTATGTTTCAAAACCATCCCTTTCATGCCCATCTTATGGTGTGTTTTTTTATCAACCAAAATGCCCTACAGCATAGCTTGACAATAGCTGACATAATTTTTTTGAAGAATTAGTTTTTGTGCCATCATCTACCCGGCTCAAACCATGACCACCAGTCAAGAATCCAAGCACTTGGCCGAGTAGACATTGGCTGACGCATACATAGTTTTTTTTGTATCAAAATAAGTTGTTTCTTCAATTGTGTGCAAAAATGTAGTCATTGGTAAACAAGATTTCTGTTCTTATCTACAAACTTATATTGATTGCATTTCTTCTACCTCAGGAAGGCTGGAAATATAGAACCAGGAGTTGGGAAATGGGTTTCATACCTTAATCGAGAGAAGAAGTTGGATTCAATTGTTGGTCGCCACCCAACTATTCCTAAAGCTCCCAAAGGGTTGTATATCTATGGAAATGTGGGTAGTGGTATGTTGCTAAATCCTGTGGTAATAACAGCTAAATTTGAATAGTTTGTCCTCTAGAATGTATTGACTAGAGTTTGGTTTTCATATACAATCTTCATAATAATGTTGTATTACATATCTTTCTGTTGTTTCTACCATCATATATATTCAACATCTTACCTTTTAATCCCTTTCTGAACTTATGCCTCTTTTAATCTTGTTTACTCGTTTATTGATAGAAAGTTATCATGGACACTGCAGGTAAGACAATGCTTATGGATATGTTTTTTAGAGCAACAGAAGGAATTGTTAAGTACCGGAGAAGGTTTCATTTCCATGAGGTGAATTATATTGCATACACAATAGACATTTTAATGTTCAATATTTTCTGAAGTGGTGCTTCTGAGGAGAGAGCATGTCAATGTTGTTCAAATTAACAGAAATGACAATTGGATGCAATTACAGGAGAGCTTTCTGAACAAAACTAATCATATCACCTTCTTTTTGTAAGGAAATATTTTAGAATATCCTCAGAAACAATTTATGGAACAAATGCTAGGTCTAGTGCATATATGTTGCATTTCATAGAAAAAGCATTTTACTGGGGATATTTGTTTTGTTTCGAAGATAACACATTTGTACAAAATAGGATGAATGATACTCTATATATTATTAAAGGTATGAGCATTTCCTTGACACATTTTAGAAAAATGAAGAATTATAGTGCCTTATATACAAGGAATACATTCTTTAAACAATATAAATGTGGAACTTTGGCTTTTCATCATGTTTCAAGGCTTTTAGGATGAAGGAAGTATTAAAGGAACCTGGAATAACATCCATGACTGTTCATGGAAATTAATATCAAAATCAAACAGCTTATTAACTTAATAATGAATAAAAATATTTAGAAGGTGTTGGATTACATTGTTAATTTAGAAGTATAATGATTTTGTTAATAAATTGTATGGTAATGATTTTATTGAGAAAGGGTCCAACATTGAATAAGAGCCCTTGGTTATATTGTTAATTTAGAAGTATACTGATTTTCTTACATCCGAAAAATAAGTAGGTCAGAGTTATCCTCAATGTTTTCTAGTTATTTGCTTTAACTAATAACTTCTAACACGGGAAGTAATGAACCGGTGAGAATACATGTATGTTTCTGGAAGCTGGTGAAGTTAGTTGATTGCTTTGAGATGTATTAGAAGTGTGAATTACAATCTTTTTTGATCGTGTGAAGTTTGAAATTATTGCAATATAGCTGGGATATAATTCTCCGGTGAGATATTTAGTCTTTATTATTATTATAGAAATATAGAGCAGGCTGTTGTTTTCCCAGAGAGCTAGAAGTGTTTAGATATTTTTTATAAGTGAATACATATTTGGAGATGATGTAGCACTCTCTATAGTCTAGAGAGCAAGGAGACCTGCTTTATCCATATTCTTAATCAGACTTATTCTGAGGATTCGTGTTTTGTTAGCACTAAAAACCATACTGATAAATTTTGTGCATTATTTGACATGGAAAGTTTCAACTTCATTTACAGGCTATGCTTGAAATAAATGACCGTATGCATAAGATATGGAAACAACAAGTGGAGGAAAACTCATCAAAGTCAAAAGTTTCAAGCTGGATTATGAATCTTCCTTTTGATTCGAAAGTTAAGGAATGGCTAGCTGAAGAAGAAAGATATAACCAAGAGGTACACATGAAAAACATTCTTCCTGCTGTTGCAGATAAATTTCTTGTGGACCAACAATTGGATCAAAGAGGAGCAAGCATTCTTTGCTTCGATGAGATACAGGTGAGATAATAAATGTCCTAAAAGAGTGTAATTCCATTCATGAATGTTTTAACATATTTACATCGTTAGCTGTGTTGAAGAGATGTGAGTAAAGATATATGCCTTGGATATCATCTTTCCAACATTGAAAAAAGGCCCCTAACACATTGCTTATAGTTCTATCATCTATGGCCATAATTTTTTTGTTTGTATAGCACTTGGTTGTATTTTCTTTAGAAAGATGCATTCCTCTTTAACAGAATCTTTGTTTTCATTGGGAAAGTATCTCATGGAGCTGTTCATATGTTTCCCTGCATTTCAAGAAGTAGCTGTTGCTGCTGTTAGACAATGTAAAATTGTAATATTCTCAAACTATTTGGAGCAGCTAAAACTATGATTGATGAATGACAAAGTTACTATTACTTCTCATTGAGATTTCAAATTATTCATTACCCCTTTCTCTTTAATTTACTGTAGTGTAAGTCTACTCTACATCCTGGAAGTTGAACAATAAATATGCATCCGATTTATGCATGTTTTGCTATTTGAATTTGGTGTGTCCAAGTTGAAGATTTCATAATTTATCTTCTCCAGTCCCACTGTACATCACTACAACTAATCTGCTTATCTGTTTTTAACCCTTTTTAAGAATTATGACTTTAAGTTTCTTGCTTCCCTTTACAGACCGTTGATGTGTTTGCTATTGTGGCCTTGTCTGGAATTGTAAGCAGATTGTTGAGCAATGGAACTGTTCTTGTGGCCACCAGTAATCGAGCACCAAAAGATTTAAATCAGGTTTGTTTTTAAGTAGAGACTATTAATAACTGGAATCGTTTCTTGCTAGTTTATATATATGTCACATGTTTAACTTATGCTATTTCAGCAAATCCTTTTGATGGAATATTGTTATGTTGAGATATGTTTTTTCCTTTACTTGACTACATATGAATATCAATACTCATTTCTTGTTTTGGACCCAAAAAAGTTCAAATATATTCATATGTGTTAGGTGCCTGACTGATGGATCTCATTATGGGACCGTGGTAAGACTTCAAATCAAGGGTTCGCTGGGGCGAATCCTTGTTCTTCCTCTTCCCAATTGTGTAGGGGTACGAGCTCGTTATAAAGGGAACTCAAAGACATTGTAGAGAGACCAAAGTATTTCTTATAATTCTTAGTCTGTTTTATTTCTTGTTCTCTCTTGGTATATATAGCCAAGAGATTACTTGGAGCCCAAGTCCTAATACACTTAAATTAATAAATTACTAACTTACCAAATCCTAATACAATTTGTGAACTAATTAAAAGGAAACCAAATAACCCCCAAACCCTAGCCGACTAATACTAACCGGCCTCACCATTGTGGTGGGATTATCCCACCATGTATCGGTCTGTATGGCCCATAACAATATGGTCCTAAAGATCTTGCTCTTACAGGATGGTATGCAGTGGGAGATTTTCCATAAATTGGTAGCCAAGATGGAGGAGCATTGCGACAATATTTTGATTGGAAGTGAGGTGGATTATCGCCGTCTTATTGCACATAGATCTGTAAACCAGGTGAGGAGTGATATCATACTGATCTTTATAACCTTTGTGAACTTTTACTGTAACTGCACTAAGAAAATTGCTACAGCAGGACTAAAGGTTTGTGGTTGTATATTATTGTTAAAACCTGATCCAACCCAAAAGTTCAAGTTGGTAGATGGAGACTCCAGGAAGCTTAACAAGTAGTTATTAAATCCACTATGTTTAGATATGGGATACTTCAATACCCTCATCACATCATTCCGGCCTCCTTTATCCGTAGTATCGTAAGAATTTATCACGTAAAGTTATATGATTTGCCTCGTGTAGGTTCACTACTTTTGGCCTGTGAATATCGTTGCTATGAGTGAATTCGAGAAAATGTGGCACGAGGTGACAAGCCAATCGGGAGGACAGATCACATCTGCTACTATTCCAGTGATGTTTGGGAGGTAATTACTCCAGAAAATTTCAGAATTCGACAATGTAATTTATCCAGTTTACAAGCATATATTTGTTTTAATCAGAACACTGGAGGTCTTTCAAAGCTGTAATGGAGTGGCCCGCTTCACATTCGAGTACCTATGTGGTCGGCCGGTATATCTCTTCTCCTTGTTTGATATGTGTGTGTGGATAGAGGGAGAGAGGAATAGATAGAGAGAGGAGGAGGAATCATTTGAGAAGGTGTAAAGAAATTTGCAGGGTCGATTATGTGATCTAGTGACAAAATGGTAAAAGCGGGAAAAAACTATAAAAAAATGTGTAGACAATTTTTGAAAGTAATGTCAATTTTTATACATTCTGTTCTCTGTATAAAAATAAATACATTGAGTTAAGAGTGTACTTTCTGCAACAACATAATGTACTTATTATCTTTTATTGTAAGAAAACTTTGCCCCGGATCTTTTCCTATGAGCTCTTAAAATGCAATTAATATACAATGCAAGGTTACAATTCACTAGATAATAAGGCTATGAGAGAAAATGATTCTTCTGAATGCAGGACAGCTTACCAAACAATATACAAAGAAAAACTATCTGGAGAAATGATATCCTTACCAGATGCACATTGCTAGGTTCCTAGTTGTATGTTATACATTCCTCTTCTTTCATATTGAAAAGGTCATGTCAAGGCATATAATTATTTATGATATTTACGTTTCTAGATCAGCTTGTTGACGCTTGGCATGTAAAGCCGCTTCCCCCTTTTGTTTTTATGTTTGATTCTTTCGCTAACTGTGTGTTAATTGGTTTTAGGTGGGTGCAGCAGATTATATTGCAGTAGCAAAGCACTATCACACCATATTCATATCTGATATTCCAGTAATGAGTATGCGCATACGTGACAAGGTATCATTTCTTACTTCTTTTAATCTCATTATACTCTCTGTTTCGTTTGATGGAAGGTAGTGAGGATTCCAAATATATGCTTATGGGTTAATTTTCAAAAGTTACCCTTATGTATTGGTCACTTACGGAAAACTACCCTAGGTTAAAAGTGACCAATAAGATACACTGTCTTTTGGTCACAATAATTTGCATGCCTTTATTAATTGGTCACAGGTCATTTACTTGCTTTAAGCATTGAACAATAAGGCAAAAGTGTCAAAAATTTGGCCTCAATTTTGTCCAGTAAGTTACCATAACTTAGGGTAGTTTTCTGCATGTGACTAGTACATAAGAGTAACTTTTGGTAATTAACCCTATGCTTATTGTAGATTAAATCTATTTCTATCAGAGTATTTGATCAATTGATAATGGAACATTGTGTTTGCTATCATCCATGTGCCAATTTAAAGAGAAGCATCTACATTTTCAGGCCCGGAGGTTTATCACCCTTATTGATGAACTGTACAATCATCATTGCTCCTTATACAGTACAGCGGCAACTTCTATCGATGATCTATTTCAAGGAACCGAGGAGGGTACACTTTTTGATTTGGAGAGGTAATATCTGTATAGGTGTCTGTAGGAATAAGCATTCTACTTGAGTCACTTTTTATTCTTGCCTACTCTATTTTTGAAAGTTTCACTTATACACCACATCATTTGTTGAAGCTATTTTTTTTAATATGGGTAATATCTCTTTATTTTGTCTTACTTTAACTTAAAATCGTATTACCAGTTTGTCATTCATTTCCTCTAATTTGCTTCTAACCTTATGTAATTCATGTTGTATTTGTTTAGTATAGCTAAATACAGTTTAAAAAATCAATTGAACTTTTTAAAATTAGGATTCTTTCTCATAACGTCAATTTGATGTTGTTTATTTAATTGTTTTCAAAACTACTGATCAGTTTCTAGCCTCTGTGTATCTATTTATTTAAAAAAAAACAGATTCAATCAATGAACTCTAACATGCAATATCGATTTATAATATATTCACTATCTAATTCATGTGCTGTTCTTGTGGTCCTTTCTTAACCAATCATTCGCTTCATTTTATAATAGAAGTCAAGAGGTGGTTGTGAGTATTGCATTTCTACTGCACATGTATAGTGAAAACTGATTAAGGTTTTTATTCTATTAGTAGAAACTGATTTGTAATTTTTCATGACTAGCTAATAAGCTGGTATTAGGTAAGTTCAGATGAAAATGATTAATCTGAACTCGATTTGAATCTTAAATCTTGAGTTGCAAATAGAGGTCAATTAAGTATAATTAGGCTTGGCTATCTTAGAAATGATGCCTAAATTATTATTAGGGTATTGATTATCTTTTTATATAAGGCTTGAGGACTGTTTGTTTTGCCCTTAATGATTTTAGTTAATTGGAGTATTTTCTCTGCCTTATTTCTGTGTACCAAAAACATTGCTGAATTTAGACTATCCTGCATGTCAAATTATTATTACAGTAACTTGGAAACATGATTAATTTCTTGGATGAACGTGCATTTTATGGCTTCTTTATTATGCTTTCCTCATACTTTTCCGTCAATAACTCATAAAATAATATGGTTTACTAATGAAGACATGGATGGGTTACAAGATCCAGGTCCACATAACCATTAACAAAGTGGGAGTCGTACCGTGATGGTAGTAACAACATTGTGTAATCTGTTTGTGGCCTAGGAGATCAATATGGACCCAATGTGAATATTTTAGATGGAATAGTTATGAGAAGAGATTTCCTGGTTCATATTTATTAACTCTGCACCGTTCACCTTCCTAATATTTGAAGGGTGATTTTTTTTCCTTAAAAAATAGGGAAATTGTAAAGAAAGACAATGAATATACTTCATTCTTTTGCTTGTACAGTTCCCTTGCATCTATGTCATGTTTGGCATTGATATCAATAACAGAGAAATATTGTAAATGATAAGTTGTGAACAAGTTTGCCTTCTGATTTTCAGTTTCCAATCCGAGGCAGAACCAGAAGGTGCAAAACTTCGCCGAGATGTATTGGCAGAAGGAAACCTAGGTTCAGGAGGATCACCAACTAGTATAATATCAATGTTATCCGGTCAAGAGGAAATGTTTGCCTTCCGCCGAGCAGTAAGTAGTTTCCACTTTCTCCCAAACACTAATATATTATATATTCAGCACGAACAATCAGATGAAAACCAAAGGTTGGAATGAATACTGAAAACCATCTGTGTCCTTTGGAGTGATTTTTTTTTTTAACGGCCCAGATGTTTCCCAAACTTAAGTTGGGAAGGTGGACTTAACACTGGAATTTTGGAAAGTTCCAGACTTATGTTTGGATAGAGTTCCAAACTTAATCTCAAGCGTTAAATTGGCAATCCAACGGCTATGATTAGTTCCAGTTTTCATATTCAACTTCCCAACCTTTGGGTTATCTCACCTGAGCGGTCCCCTTATTTCTATTAATACCCAGAACCAAGAAGTGTGAGGTTTAGCAGAAAGGTAGTGTCTGCAGTTCCACACTGTGGACATGGTTTGGTCGCAGGTTCACCAAATTGATTTAATGATGATATTTGCGCGCAACTCCTCAACATTACTATATTCGCGGTTTTGCAGGTATCCCGGTTGATTGAGATGCAGACACCTACGTACCTAGAAGGTGTTCGATATCTTCATCCTTATTTCCAAGAGCAACATTGAAGATATCATTAGCTCAAGCACCTTGCATTGGAAGCCATCAAACAAGGAGAAACCGAGGAACCCCTTCACCTATTCGGGACGGTATTTCCTATACATCTCATAGTCATATTAAGCCGAAAATATAGGTAAACATGTTTTAAGCATAATGCATCCACTTATTCAGCAAAATTAATAAACAACATGAATAATGAATAAAGGATCTGTTTCTCATTGTAATAATATGTAAATTTCTAGTTAAAAGTTTCATCATATATGAACTGTTGGTTGGTGTCAACAAATTCAATTGGAGTAAAAACACTGGATATCTTATGGAATGTGTGATGTCAAAATAATTATCTCTTTTTCTTTATATTTTTTATGGTATTAAAGGGAACACAATTTTTCTTCTGTGGGGATATTACAATTTTCCCTTCTATGCTTTGATCACGTTTTAAGTAGTTTTAGAGCATCTCCAATGAGGTTAGGCCATGGGAGTCAATTAGTCCAGGCGAATCTGACCAATTCGTCCAACCTCTTACTACGTTGGAGGCGATTAGTAAGGCAAATCCGGATGAATAGCCATGTGGCCACAAGGTGGGCGAATAGACTATTGAGTGGGGTGGGGGCGATGAATCCTTTGTCCCGAGGTGGGTTATCAACCTTTTTAAAAATACATTCTATGAAGATGTTGGTTTTTCCTATAAGAAAAATGCCAGAATGATACAGTGCGCCCTGGGCCAACCGGCCAAGAAGCCCAATGTTACTAGTTTTTTCCTTAATTTGCGGGGTTTGGTCATCATAGAGTTTCTACCTTTCTTATTAGGTTGGAGTAAGAGGTTCATTGGTCATAGTAAAGTTGATTGTGGTTCCTATGATGCATTTGTTCAAGTAGATACTGATTAAGGGAATATTTAGCTGACTTTTGTCACATAATAACATGCTTTGCTTTTGGATCTATGTGACAATGTCAAAGCTTACAACACCAAAAATGATTTAAGTAACAAATTTCTATATGTAACTTGTAATGGCAAACATTAGTAATAATAACATAGACTTTAAGGGCATACATATAATAATAGTCCCTAATCTCAAAACCCCTGTGGAAATTCATGTAAAAAGCCAAAAAGAGAAGAGGTTGGGTTTAATTTTGGGGGCATGCCAATCATTTGATAGTGGTGGCTCCTCATTAGTCATTACTAACAATCCCTTTTGAGTAAGTTAATTTTTTTTGGGTTTTGTTTATGGAATTGTAAGGTTACCGTTAAAAGTGCAGTATATAATAACCCTGTGGCCCGAAATTTACTTTTTGTTTTATGAATAATGGATTAATAATGCAAAAAGTATGATGAGATGTTTGGATTTTGATCAACTTTTTAATGCATATCGTCAGGAATCTGAAGTTGGTTTAAGCTGGTTCTGTTTTTGTTACATTAAAAGAGTATCATTGTTAAATATCGAAAATCAAAGTACTGGTTTATATTACTAGACAAACAATTAAAGGATTAGCATTCGAAGCAACCAGAATGAACATTTTGAGCTATTAACTAGGTATGAAATAAACTAGTAAACTCATACGAGAATTTTTAGTTGTACCAACATAGGCCGAGTTAATAAAGGAATATAACTGGTATTTCAGTTTAACAGAAACACATACACAATGATAATAGTTAGACTAGGTTAATATTGATTTTGTTACGAAATCACATAAATTTAACAAGTTCGAATTTATTAACATTTTTCTCGGATCATAGGCGGGCCATGAGCTAAGCCTGAAAATTGAGGTAAAATTCGGATTTATTAGCATTTTTTTAGAAAATAGAACACGTGACACAACGGGATTCATCGAACAAAAATAACCGTTGGACTTTTGTCCAGCGCTGGATGAATCTCCCAAACTAATATGTCGTCCCTATTCGGCGTCTTTTTTTCCAGTCATCCCAATAAATTCAACCAAAAATTGGATTAACCCGGTTGAAGATGCTTCGAGGAAGATTTTTTTTTTTTATCGGCAATAGTAAAATTAAATTAATTTTTGAGGCAAAGATACAGA
>JAYMTN010001706.1:0-12310 GCA_036897425.1 Erodium trifolium
AATAGCTTAGGAGGCCGACCCTTACTTTTTAGGGGTTTGAGGAGGGAGTCTTTCCACAGACTACCCATTTGATCCCCACCCATCACATGTGCAACCTTCTTCTTCATAGCTTCAACACCCTTCGCCAAAACCACAATAATCGGATCATGAACATCAGTTGATACGACTAATGGAAACTACGATTCAACATGGCCCATAACAAAGCCTCTCACTGAACTTGCAGGGCATACCATATCCTTGGCAACTTCAACTTGTTGAATGTCCCGAGAATCCTTTTCAGCTTGCGGGGCCTTTGGCTATAAGTGGGTCCGCTCCCCACATGTACCACCTCATACTCCAGCCCATCGGATGGATTAGCTAACGATCCACACGCCCCAACTTTTGCAGACGACATCTTATCGCAGCCAACATCCATGTCCGTGTCTGCCGATACTATATTCCGAGGATCTAGCAAACGAAACATGATCTTGGGAGCCGTGTCGGACACGGCAACAAGACCCAACTTTGTCCCTTGCGTTGAGGCACGAATCACGGCCTCTTCGAATTGGGCCTCCAAAACAAGCCTTGTAGACAACTGACAACTCAGAGTTGACTGGTGCACGAGTAAAATTCGGAACAACACAATCCAATCCCGGAAAATCAGGAACAAACACATCTGTAGACTCTAGATTTGAATCTCGAGAATTGCAGTAGTCGGCTGCCATAAATTTTGACCCAAACTCCGATTGTTTGACTTCACCGGACGATACCGGTGAACAATGAACCCAAAGATAACGACACTCATCACACTAAAACACATGTTCACAATGATAATATGAGTCGTAACCTGAGCTTTTCGACTTCTCTATTCTACGGTTGAAACAATTATCATGTCAGACGACCCATTAGCGACAGGTGCCCCCCCAATAATCAACTTCTCATCTACAGGTCCTTTAAAGTGTAAGCTCTGTTCCTACAACCTTAGCCTAGAAATCGGAGCGACTTTCCGACGCATAGCAATGACAACAAATAATACATAATCCTTTACCTTGAATCTGTTTAGACTGGCCACGACCAGGGTCGCCGCTTCCTCCCCTCGAAATCGAATAAAGCCGAAGTACTTGCCTTGACGGTTCGACCTATGCAATATATACGGGGAAACTATTTCACCAAACGGGCTGAAGACGTTGCGAACCCAATAAACTAAGGACTTGAATGGTAGGTTTCAGATCAACACCTCATCTACTTGGAGAATCGAAGCAGACGGACTAACTGTACCACGTCGACCAGACCTTTATTTTAGCCTCTGACAAATTGGACTGGCACCAGGCCTGCCCTGAACCTCATCCGACTCTCCCGTGAGACACCTTTGATGACCCATCCATGAACCACCCCTGATACAGCCTTCGAACGACGACCGGTCCTCTGTTTTGGTCCCCTATGAACTGTGACTCCCTGAACAGGTCGAGAACCATCGTAGTCGGCCAAACTCGGACCATCACAGTTCCTACACCATCCTTGACCCCCTAGCGCCGCCTCTCAAGAATAATCTCACCATAAGATTTAATGTTGCTCATGTTCATGCAATATTTGTCATAGGGAGAGAGACATCTCACCGAGCCCTTATTAACCCACAATTATATTATACAAATTTATGCAAGTATGCATTATGTTTGCAAGTGTGCTTCTATCCCATACACTGGCAGGTCGTGTGATGATGTGCCACCGCAACTACAAGACTCCAAACGCTCGTTTCACATTTTTCTTCGTACTCTCCTGATGCTTCACAAACAGTTTATCCTTCGGTACGAGAGGTCGGGGTATCTTTTTCACAGAACAACTCCAAGTTGGGTAAATTTCACCAACCAATACGGTCATGGTATCGTCAAGCATACGTTTCATACTAAATTGTATGTTTGCAGCCTTCCAATACGGTTTGGAAGATGTGCAATTTGTTGAAAACGTGGATGTCATTGTTCGACCCGATCGAGCTAAAATAAGCATGTCATATCCATAAGTGACGGGAAGCAACAACTTTCAGTATAATCGTTTGTTTGTTTCCATGATCGCCCTTGCCAAATTATCCTTTCCATGTCCACGACCAATTCTTCAACTACCATTGCATGCAATCAAGGCTCCCAATGTAATCTGTGAACCCCATGTCTCTCACCCATAAGCAACAACTGGTTCATGTCATCCGCCGTTGGGCACCTTTCTTACTCGCCCCTAATAACGTGAATGATGGCCTTACAAAACCTTTCCATACATTCCATGATGGTCGAGGCACACATTCATATTGTTTCGTCTAACGAATCAACGGCGCCACCATAAGCCGACCTCTGGACTACAACTGTACATTTCAAGTGTGGAGTCAGTTTGACCACAAGCTTCCGTCTTTTGAATAAAATAGATGTCATAGGCGACAAAGACATCCATAATACGAAGGAAAAGGTTTCGGCTCGTTCGGAATCGACGCCAGAATATATCTTCCCCGATAACCGACTCCTCTGGAAAGTAGTCACGCATCAAACGCTCGTTCCCATCCGAACTTTTCGAAACAACACCCTTTTCTTTCAAGGTCCTTGAACGGCTTTCTCAATTATCCCGTCTAAGTTGGCCTCAACTTCAGCAATGAACTTGTCGGTTGTACATCCCATCTCTTCCTCGACCATTGCCAATTTTGCTACTGCAGGCACTATTATATCGTCCTCCGTCATCGAACTTGTAATATTGTAATATCGAATTTTGAGAGAATTTGAGTTGAAACTAGTTAGGTTTTGGTGTATATATGAGACGGTGTCATCTTGTATATATAAGAATTTTTTTTACAAACTGTTTTATTATTTTATTCATTTTTATTTAAAAAAATCAAACGGCTATATTTTTTTCAAATTAGGGTCCACATGGCGGCATGGGATTGGCTCCCTTCACCGGATCCAAGTCCGGCACCCTGACCGAGCGTTAGGGTCAGGCTATGCGCGTGGGGCGCCTCCGACTGTGGCTTCTTTCTCCCTTCGCGGCTGCAGCGGCATGAAACCGTGGGGTGCATGTCCGGATCAGCTCCGGAACCCTGTTTTTCCCCATGGCTGGGCATGCCCTAAAGCTAGTGATAGCAACTAGTTTAGGTCATGGTTTTATGTCCATTGTAACTTGTAATAGGCATTCGAATACCTAGCAAAAGCGTCCCTGTAATTCCTATTCACAACAACCAATCTACATGCTACCTTCCAAGAGGGAAGAGAGAGGCTGCAATGTTAACAGTCATAACAGCCACAACAAAAAAGATACATGTACCTGCACGACTTTCTCGGATTTATTACATCTCTAAAGTATAAAAAGGCTGATAGGAATCACCTGAAGAATACACAATGTGATCACCTTCATGATTATGTTATGTACACTTTATCACAGTTGAAAAAATTAAAAGGAACAAAAAAGGACTCCGGATAAAAGGCATACTCCCAAACAACACAGAATTTGTATGACATACTGAATTCAAGAACAACAAAAACCTCAGAACACTGATTCACTTATTGGGGAACGCTTGTGCAAGGACGTCTCTCACTAGCACAGCCTCATTCTGGCTCTGTCCTTTGCTCCATACCATGAAATCTGGAGGGAAGTAATTAGCATCACTCCATTGTTTCAGTAATGACAACGAAAAAGGGCCCTGTATGTCTCCTTGCGGGTCTGCGTAATGCCACATCAAGCTCCCAACCGAACTCTGATTCTTACCACTAGGAGTTTCATTTTCTTCATCGTCATCGCTCAAATCAATCACTTCAGTTATCACGACTTTTTTATCCACCAAACTCTCGCTCAAATCAATCACTTCAGTTATCACAACTTTTTTATCCACCAAACTCTCGGAGCCCTTATGCTCAATCAATGGACTTGTCACAGCCTGTTTGTTCATGCCCTGGGATCCCTCATGAGCAGTAACCTGCGTTGTCACAGCCTTTCCATCCACCATGGCCTCACAACTTCCATACCCTGTGGCTTCAGCTGTCACATCTAGGAGCTGCATGTTGTCAAAACTTGGCATTTTCTGAGGTTGTTTTTGTTCGTCTGGGACAAAAGCAGCACACCGATTCTCTGCAACGCAGTCCATGTCAAAGTTAAATTAGAATCTACAATATTAGTTTAAAATGATAGATAAGACAACACACATGAGGATCATTATTTTTCTTATTCTTAATGCCACACAAATTCCACATATGGGCCAAGTGTTATTGCATTGAAGGAGAAAGCTATAATACTGTTCTCTAGAAATTAGACTGATAAAGGCTACATATAATCAAAGCCTTTGTAGAGCACTCAGAATGTATAAATATGGCCATGTACTTTGCTGAACTTAAAGAAATGGCTCGCACCTGAAGATAACCAAGTCGGCACATTGTCATCAGCTGTTGCTTGACAAACAGAAGCTTCTATGTTAAATGATCTTGGTGAAGCATTTTGTTCTTGTTCAGGATTGTCGGGAACATCCTGTACAGTAGCTGCCTCCATTTCTTCTGCAACAACTTTTGGAAATTCAGAAAATAATCGAGTTTGCTCAGCCGGAGTCTGGAGTAGCTTCCTTCTCTCCACGTATTCATGTAGTGTAGGAACTTTGCAAATTAAGGTCCCAATGATGCCAAGAAGTGGAAAAATTTATTTCAACTCATCAATCATATATATAGTATGCACTTCTAATTCTACCTACCTTTTGTCTGATTAGTTAAATCTACATTTTTCCTTTTCAATTTCCATTTTCAGTGGAAGTTGTAGAAAATGTGATTGGTCTTATTCTAAAAAACAGCACCCCAACAATGCCCAATTCTGAATTTACAGCCGATCCTTGATACAATCTATTATAATTGAAAAATCTCAAGAGACCCACTTCAAGATTTATGCAATATATGAAGTTACTATAATTATACGGTTGAAGAGTGCACAAGAGAATTTTTTATTGAATCCCACACTGCTAGTATAGTTAAAGCTTTATTCCTAGCAATTCGGTAGCAGAGTAATGATCAAACTCATGTGAAACAATGCATCAATTAAGCAGTTTAATATCCCATAGCATCATACACCATGAAATATTTCGTAAATAACAGAATGCAAAACTCTCTACCATATTGCATTAATTTCTAGAGATAACAAAAGGATATTCCCTGCGCCATCCTTTTTCATTGGCTCGATCAATGCGGTTTTGTAATAATGTTAGTTCTCTTGCAAGCCACTGAGTCAAGTGAAAAGGAATAATATAAGTTGATAATATCACCCTTCACCGTTAAACATCAAGAGAATCATGGAAGATTAATAGTTGAATCAATCAGAACAAACCCCGACATGAGAAACATTGGGCCAGTGATTCAAGTTGGGCCGACGCCGACCATTTCAATGCTTGATAATGCACTACTAAGTTGTATACAGAATTTAGGCTGGATATATTTTTATGGTTCTCAAGAAAAAGTTCTGTAGTACATCTATTTTCTTTCTTGCCTTTTTCTATGACCCACACAATGATTCTCTTTAGTTGACCTAACTAACACACAATAAATAAATAAATTTGGCACTTAGCTCCTACTCTAAAGTTTAAGAACAAGTGAGAAGAAAAAAAAGGCACACAAGGAAGGAAACTCAGTGGTCAATAATGTTATAAAGCATAAATTACAAAACTATATTGTCCATACGCTTTCATAAAGGTACATCTTAAAAAGATATGAAAAAAGAGAGAGATGAGATTGGCTAATTCATTTACACATGTTCTTTGTGTTACTGAAACATAAACATGATTATCAAAGATTAGAGATACATACATGCTTTGTTATGTCCACATGTAACATCTGTGCCTTGCCTTCTAAGTCCCCCTACCAGAATTCAGTAAACAAGAACTAATTAGAGTGTCAAGAAACTATAAATTAGCAAATTAAGGAAAAAGAGAGAAATAACGACATAGAGACATGGCAATAATGAATACCTAAAGGGTTTGTTACCAGTAATCCACTTGGGAAAATTATCACAATGGTAGATAAGGAAACATCCATGGCAAAGATACAAGCTACATACTGAAATATGGATGGTTGTGAACATGTGCATTCCAAAAAAATCGATACATGTTCTAACCTAATCAATAATCTTTTCACCAAAGATAAATATAAACAGCTGTTATGAGGGGCGCTAGGTCCAAGCCCTAAGTGACTAAGAGGGAATATTCTATGCCCGGTTGGCCAGCACCGAGTACTGACTGAGCGAGCATATCACTCCTCGACCGAACATGAGTCAGGTCATAAGGCATGTGCGCACCTCTTAAAGACGAGCTTTAGACAGAATTTACGGCGTACTAGATAGCCAATTTAGAAAGTGAAACTAGATCCCACTTCCAAGATCTTCTTGAAGGTCTTGGCCGATTTCAAACCCACACTGCAGTTGTATGTGATTGTGGCTGATTGTTGTATCCACAAACATTGTGAAAGCATGAGCGTCAAAATTCACTAATGTATGGCATTATACTGCATGTCTATCCGCATTATACTGCATGTCAATCCGTAACTTTCATCACCAAGGTCTAAGTTCAATCAACTTATATGGAAAGATTTTTCATACTTACATTTCATGGGAACAGAGTATCAAAAAAGGCATTACATAATGCAAAAGAAAAGTAATAAAAACCTCTAGTAATTCCTAATTGGTTAAGTTGCAGCCTTCTTTATACAGTACTTGATAATGATTACCAGGTTGTTAGGACCCTGATTTCTCGATCGCGTTACAGGACCGAAATACGCGATAGGGTTGAAACTCCGGCTCCGCGAAGGCGAGCCCTTGTTCTTCCCTCTCCCAATCGTGGATGACACGAGCTCGTTTAGGGAGAGCTCACACCTCAATGAGAGAACTAAATCTGATTTTTAATTCTCAATGTCATTACTTTATTCTTCTCTCTTGGTATATATAGCCAAGGAGGTTACCCAAACCCAAAGTCCTAATACAACCATAATTGGTAATCTACCCAACTTCCCTATTCCTAATAACTAAAGGACATTTATTAAAAAGGAAATAAGCTAATTAAGTTCCAAAAACTCCATCCCTTAGCCGACTTCCTTACTCGGCTACGGTAGATGAATTTCCCTTTCTTTGGCACGCCACTTTGTACCGGCCCGTACGACCCGTAACACAGTATATAGGAGCCGAAGTTATCCAAATAAAACAAAAACAGAAAAAGCAGTACGAACTAAAAGCATTTCATTGGGTGAAGGATCAGAGCACTGGTGAAAGAAAAATAGTTACCAAGTGATAAGAATAACACTTACAATAGTGGGCTTCTTGAGCAAACCATCTTTCATTCTTTGATCCAAATCCTTGCATTCTTCCTGTAACCAACAAGACAAATAGAGAGTATCACACACAATAGAAGCACACAACAGTAGAAAATCCAATCTGTCTTCTGTATATACTTACTCCTATTCCAAATAATTTATAATGAGTTATATATCTGTAAAATCCAAAAAGCAGCAGCATCTTTCAGGTTTATTAGTAGGGAAAAAGGTTCTACATATGAATCTCCGGTGTAAAAACTTTCAAGTAACGACCAGGGCAAAACTTAACCTAGTACCTATTAATGCTATTAGATTACCACGAGATTTGGCTTCAAGCAAGCTTATATTAAATTTTTATGCAGCACGCTCATATTAATTAAGAAGAGAACTTCACTGAAGAATTAACAGTTCATAGAGACGACTAGAGAAAAAAGAAACAAATATCACTTCTTTTACTCTTTAAGAATATTTCCCAAATAGGAAAATGAATATAGATATAAATGATGCTACTAGCACTCGGTCTATTTATAAATTCAGCAAAAGATTAATAAGATAGTAAATAAGAGGATGACCACATAGAATCCATCAAGTTAAGTAAAATAATATGGAGTCAAGATGTTCTTGCAGTTAAGAAGTTCCTACATACATACACTTTCAAGCAGCATTATTTACCCTCAAAATTTATGAGAACAAATAAACACACAAGTCTATGCATACCTATGTGACAAAGTACACGAAAACCAAGTGCGTTCTCAAATTACACTAACATTTTTTGCATCAACTGCTCAAGAATCAGCTCAACTTTGTCATGGTAAATAATGTCTAGATCCTAAATATATTACATATATGGAGTCAGAAGTCTCACTTGCAGTTGCATCTGCATACATGCTCCTATATTCGAACTTAAGGTGATTGAAACAAAATGAACCCCAAGCACCAGAAGAAAATCTACGAATAAAAAAATTGAGTTTCAATTTCATTTTCAAATAAATCAGTTTTCAATTCCAATTTTACTGAAAAAATATGACAATGATATCATAGGTAGCACCCAATAATCTTATGGCTCCATTACACAAAAAAATATCCATTTCATGCACTAGAAACAAACCCCATCAGCCTGTCCTAACACTTAACCTCTAATATCATGTCATTAACTCCCCCCCTCTCTCTCTCTCTCTCTCTCTCTCTCTCTCTCTCTCTCTCTCAACATACAACTTTGCTACGCATTTCAAACCCAGAAGAGTATAACTCAATGGCCTCCACTCTGTGATGGTAAACTACTTCCTGCATACTTCACCTTTTGCCACCATGAATTCATCACCTCTGTTGCTTCCCTTGGCCATGGCATCTTCATCTTCGATATTTTCATTTTTCAGGAGCTTCAAATCTGGTTGTAACAGTTTCCACAACCATGATGCCGCCATCTCTCCAACTCACCAAAAAAGCACAAGCCATATTCATCCTCTTATTCCCAACCTAGTAACTGAAAACCCAACTCTGTTTCCTTCATTTCTTGTCATATAGTTATCTTGGCTTTGGATTGAGACAACAGAAATCTGCACCCATAAGCTCACATGCAATGAATTTGTTTCTATTGCCTTCAAGCCCAAGAACACAGTTGATCCAAAAGGAATTGCGTAGCCTAAAAGATTAAATATCTTGATCTCAGTTTGATTAGAGATACAACTCTGGTTTAGTTGCTTAGAGAAAATAGGGAACCTAGAGTATTATTAGGTTACTAAATGGAGGTAGCTGAACTGAAATAACCAATTTTGCCCGCACACTCATATTTTTTCAGTCAAACCACAATATATCATCTCACCATTTTGTCAGTTTTAAATGTAAAAGGTTACAAAACATTGAATGCAACATGTGACTTTACACTGACACTTCACCACACAAATAGCAGATCTGACAGTTGAGGGAATTAAGTTTATACAATAAAGTACTGGTTTATTTGCCAGCCAACTATTAAAACCCCTGTAAAAAAATAACTATTCTTAAAAGTTTCAAGGACAAAACAAAACCCCTTCACCAAACAAAAGTTTTTAATCACTGAGATAAACATTTTTGCTCAAGGGAACAAGGAGCTTAAGGTCTGTAGAGTATGAAATGACTTAGCAAGACCATTATATCCGCTGATTACCTCAGAGAAGTTATCATCTGATAACATACACATTTGGACATCTTTTATTGAATTGTAAACTTGAAGGCGAATTTCTTTATCAGTTCCTGATATATTCTTCACACCTAATAAATAAACAATATCAGCATCATACAAAAATAAACATACAACCAGAAAAATATTTATCACCCCCAAATTCTACAAATAGCCAAAACAAAAACCATATTACCAGTGATGAGATGTATTATATGCTATACAAGACGAAATCCGTACGAGGATTTGGATATGGCACTAGACTAAGCTTGAAATAAAATAAAGAACACCCAGACGAACAAATAAGAAAAGACATACAAGAAACAAAAATAATACAAATAACAGTAGTGCTGGTCCATTAGAACCGTAAGCAGCATTTGAAGCTAAATTGTGGACATCAAACAAACGTGTCATCCCAACAACCTAAGAAATACTGGTACAGTTGAATAGCTTGACAGTCTCCCAATTTACCAACTGCTATGTGAGAATATTACACACAACAATGAAGCAGAAAAGGAACAGTAGAATGGCAAGTGCTCCCCACCTTGCTAGAGGAACACCCTTCCTATCCCTGCTTCATAACAAGCCAATGCCTATATCCCCATTTCCTCCCTGCTCGGAGTACCAAATAAACACCTCAATCCCATTTACTAATTCAAAACTGAACATTTTCAATCTGGAATTGATTTACCCAATCACCTAAAGGCCATGATAGTATATTAGTAATATAAATTTCGGACTTCAGACAACCATTGAACATGCATAGAAACACCACCAATAGCTTGAACCATGTCAAAATGCAATACTCAGCAAGGTTCCCGCTCTCACTTTCTTTGCAACAGGAGTTAACTATTACAATTATTCTTAATATTAGTTATGTCTATCCTTTATAACATTAGTCTTTACAGCACACCAGACGCATAAAGCTTTACAGGGAACTATGTAACGAGCATCTTGAATTGTTCTGGAATTTTAGAATAGGAGTATCTGCAGCAGACTGAGAAGTGATATTGTAAATCCTATATCCACCACAGGGCCTATATTTAAGTGACGCTATGGTTCTTTTCATGTAGTATTCTTCATCATCTACATTAAGCCACTGTTTATAGTATACATCAAGTCAAAGCAGAGTACAGATTGTAACCTCCATTATCGCCCCTATATTTTTCAAATGTGCAGGATCTCACAACAATGACAACAAGGCATTCCTATACATTTATTGGGGTTGGCTAATGTGCCGGATATTTTGGACCAAAAAAGGGAGGTTTTGATGTACTTGCCATTTGTTTTTAATCACTGCCTTTAAGTTTTCTACTGCAGCACTCCATCGAATGGTATATCGGTTTTGCAAAGTGCGCAACTACAGTAGCGTGAATGTGCCATGAGGGTAATACTTATGACCAACATAAAATCAAAATGCTTACAACATGAGGACAGTGACATTATTCAGAGAATTACTGAAATAACTGATATTAAAGACAATTACCTGCAACTTGCAGCAGCTGGTGAGAGTTTTTCTGAAGAAAATCATTTGGGTCACACTTGATCCGTATGAAGCTTCCTGTCATTTTATGTTCAAAAGTTTCAGGGTCCTTCAATAGATCCGAAACTACACTTCTTCTTAAATAGACAAGCTTAATGTTCTCAGGGACTATGGCAGCAAAGCAGCTTTTTGGGGGTCCGAGATTTACTTTCTTCCGATGAGGTTTTCTCTCTGGAGTTGAGAGCTTAATCTGCTTGCTGGTCGGCAAGATATTTTCCTCCCTTTCATCTGAACTGTAGAAAAAGTCATCATCTGAATCTTCTTGGTTTTCAGCAAAATGTACAGCCAGCAAGTCATGGATTTTGTTTCGGCCAATTGTCTTCCTTCCGAAGAGAGAATGGAGTTTGTCATCACATACAATTCTCTTCTTTTTTTGCGGGTGTTGAAGGTTATTCACCCTAGCATACTCGTTTATGATGGCAGTAACATCATATTGAGAAAGTTTCTTGCTTGTATCTTTATCAAATGCTTGCAGGAATTCTATGAGCTGTGTTGATCCCCACCCAACAAATTCCCTTTTCTTTGATCTATACTTCCTTTTCGTTCTCAAAGGAGCGCATATCTGCCCCTCAAATTCCTCCACCCAGAACATTGTTTCGGCTCCTTTATCCATATCATCACAACAGTAAGCAGTTGAGCTTCTCAACAATATGAAGGCTCATAGTTTTCACCCTCCTTCAACTGCTCATATACTCCACAATTCTAATAATCTTAATCCAGCATCCTACCTATCAACCCAGTAGTTCGGAACAGAGAGTTAATCAAGTCAAACATAAGAATGACATACTGCAGTTTGGAAAATCCAAGGAAGAAAGAGAATCACATCAGAAAAGTAAGAGAGATAGGCCAAACCCATATGGATGATTCAACATTTCAAATTCTTAATTCTAAGAAAAACAATGATTTATACACAAAATTAATAGTGCCTCCTTTCCATTAACTACTTCGGAAACAAACGAAGCAGCATTATCAACAGCAATGCACTTTCTCAAGTTAATTGCACCAGGGCATTTGACTATTTTCCTAAAACCGCAAAATTAAAAATCCAAAGTTCACAAATTTCCGAAGAGGCAAAAATATAAGGTCGAGGGATAGAGAAAACCTTGAAGGAAGGTGAAATCGACGGTACCGGAGAGAGAACTGGTTTGAGTTCTCGGGTGACTCGCTTACTGAATTGATGAGCAATGGTAGTGTTCGATTTTGAGGAGGACCATGAGGAAAGTAGGCTTAGGTCAGGGGTAATTTGCAAATTGAAAATGTCATGTATCACACGGCCCTCATTTTTTTTTTTGGTTAAATATTGAAACTTACTATTAAGTATTGGTCACGAAC
>JAYMTN010001707.1:0-12308 GCA_036897425.1 Erodium trifolium
GCCCCCCCGCCGCTGCATATGATGCTCCATCTGATCGAGTAGATCCCTTCGGTTCCTCCTACTCAGCCTCCCTCTTCAGACGTTTCTTCCCTACCGAGACTAGGGTGGTAACCCTCTATTGACCAAAAGGCACTTCGTTTTCCCCGTGTCAGACCAAAAAGGATCGAGCCACACGTGGTTGCTTAGAGATTGTGTCCCGATTCCCACCCAGATCAACTCTCCTGGTTGACCTCCTCTTATTTCTTGGGGCAACCGGAGAAAAAGTCGAGATGGCATTCTCGATGCTCCACCTAAGTACGCCCAATTGTCCCCGTGACCGGTTTCCTATGCTTGGCCTTTATTAAGGTCATACGAGGGTCCGCCGGAGATCTCAATGAGGGGCCCCCGGGAAAAAGTGATCCGCACAGCTACACCCAAAGCAATGGCCGGGTAGATGTTCATATGAAATATGTAGCATTGTGCGTACCTAAGACTCAGTGAGTCGGAACCACAGCTGGATTTGGAGAGGAACTCGGATGTCAACCCGTACGTCAACCCGTACTCGAATCCGCATAAAGTCGCCCCAACACATCCCATCTGCGTCCGTATCCACATCCTGACATACTCCTAGAGCATTTCCTGGACGGAATCTCATTCCCCTGTTCCATGCTCCGATCGGAAGATTGGATACCCTCACCCACACTGAGAAGTGAGTGAAGGCCATGTCACCCGGACGCATGTGAGCCCGAAGGTCAGTAAAGATGACCAAAGTGTCTTAAAATGCCCATGGTTCGCCAGCCAAGACTCTTGCATGTTCCTGTACTGTCTTGAAAAGGAATGCAACGACCCATCCTCCAACGGTCGTACCTCCACTTTCCGCATACCCCACAAGTCTTCCATCCGGGCATCCATTGTCTTCTAGTAGAACGTTCGGGTGGTGAGCACCTTTGTCGCCAAAACATACGCGAAGTTAGGCCCCCGACCACCTACCTCTGAAGGGGGGACAATGACCTCCTTGATCCTCAGAGTCCCTAGCTAGGAACCCAGATCCCCCACGATGTCTCCATGTCTAGTGCTCGGTACCCCTTGGGCCTTGTTTGGGTTGTTATTGGGTCGGCCCATGAAGGGAGATAAGCCCTGATTATGGATACAGGGTGGTCCACCCTTCGGACGTGCTCCGCCCCTAGGCTTTGAGCCTTGACCTACCCCGAGTCCGACCCTAGAGGCGTGGCCCAACTCCGCCCCATCCCATGGACCCTCCATAGTTCTCGGCCCAGGCCCTCCTTACATCGCCTAAGAGCCCCCGGTCCAGAGACGCCGGCCCGTGCTTGAGGCCCTAGTCGTACGACCTCGCCTGCGAAACCCTAAAGGGTTCCTTCCCCGGTCGCGGCCTCCATGTCCCCGGTTCCCATTGCTCCTGTCGTCCCTTCCCTAAATCCAATGAGATCGGCACCGTTTTATCCGGCTTGGCTGGAATCCATCCTCCATAGTTAACTAGAAGCTCAAGATCCCGATCCTCCGACCCCAACTTATCCTTCGTGGCCTTTCCCCATTGAAACACTGGTTGCAGTGATCCCAATCTCGTCGGAATTGGCACCATCCTCTCCCCCCGACCCAAGCGAGGACGCGTCCCCATCGCCTGAGTGCGCCGTAACAGTCCGCGCCTATACTCGAGAAGGTGGCCCTGTTTTTTTCGGCCTCCCAAGCCTCTGGCTATCGCCGACCAGTCTCATTCATCCATGCGCGCAGAGAAGGTGAGCATGTCAATCTCCACCGCCGCCTCATCCAATACAGGCGATAGGGGACGTGGAGAGACACGAGCAGGAGGGAAAGTTGAGGCCGGCCGACCGGTTGCCGTCGAACCTCCGTTGTTTCTCCGCCGCTCCCAAGATGGGGGTGACCGGAAGTTGTAGAGAGATCCATCGCCGCCGTTGCAAATCCCTTACGGTTTCAGAAGAGAAAGAGAGCTGCACTTTTTTTTACATGTATGGAGTATTTTTCGATTTAAGACCTTGAACAACTGTTTATTTAATTTTATAAGACCTTTTTCAATCTGAAGCCTTAAGTAGTCTCTTATTTAATTTTAGAGACCTTTTTAAAATCTGAGACCTTAAGCAATTGTTTAATTCGTTTAAAACTAAACCCGACTTTGACCGGAACAGTTGTGTAAAACTTCTTAAGCCTCCATATATGATGATAATCAATGCAATATATATTGTATGTGGACAAGCGCCAGAGGCAGTGATTACATATTCCCCCAACTTTGAAGGATATTTCTACTTCACTTTAAACTGATCAGATAATTTTTGCCTACTTTTCCTCAAAGAAAACAAAAAAGATTTTCCCCGCATATCTGATGAATGCCATACAAATATGGATCGGAGCAAAACAGTTGGGAATCAAATAATAATAATGAACATTTGACTGATTCCAAAATCTGTTATTAACATGAGCCACATTCTGTATATTCGTCCCGTAGCCTTAATTGATTGGTAGGGTAGCGTTGGGAGTAGAAGACGGCGATATTTTCAAAGTCATTGAAGTCGACGGTGACGTCAGTTTCAACCAAGGCCTACGCGAGCAAAAAATCGTAAGGTGTGAGGTGGCCGATCAGCGGATCCACGTCAGGTAACAAACCGCCAGCAGAGCAGTTAAATCATATCTGGTGACTGGTGCATGCATCAACGACAACCCCTTTCCATGTCGGCCCCACCTTGTCTCCTCCCATTTTTCTTCTTTTTCTCTAAATTACTTATTAAATTGTCCTTTGTTGTTAGCTAAAAGACTCCGACCAAATTTAATTAGGGAGGTAATTTAATCTGTCAAATAAACATATTTATTGTGTGGCTTGTTCAGTTGCAATTGCGCACGTGCTAGAAATCATGTAACCTTATCCAATGGTGGTTGATACTATATACGATTAGCTTTCGAGTGTTCCCATTGTCTGATCACGTCCTGATTCATCTTAGCAATTTTAATTAGGGAATGGTTTAATTAATCATGTCTTTAGGGGTGATGGGAGGCGACCATACCAACCACATTATACATAATTAATGATTAGTGGGAAGAAAATATTACTTTAGTGATGATTAAGTAGAGAATGTTATGAACAAGTTGCCATACATTTGGATTTGTGTTGTGACATAGACAATGACCTAATATATGGATGAGGACAATATCGATGAGATCTTCAAGTTGATAGGCCGAATCGGTATATAGGTGCATGTATATTGTCGGGATCCATTGAGAGGTTCGTATACTCATTTATGTTAAGAATCGATGTCAGAAATAAACGTGTTAAATAATATATTATTAGGTTAATTTCATCTCATTACTCTAAATGTTTCATATTTTATTTATAGTATCCTTAATTTTTTTTGTATCTTCTCAGTACTCTAAATTTTTATTAATTCATTTAGAGTATCTTAAATCTTTTTTGTATCGTCTCAGTACCCTAAACTTTCATTAATTTCATTTTAGTACCCACCGTTAATTTTACAGCCTGTGGGAGTTCCCCTTCAGCGGAAAAGCTCTAGGATGATGATAGGGCTCCGCCATTGGTCGTGTCCCTTCGAACGGATAAATTGAAGCTAGGCGGATATTGATATGGATGTAGAGGAGAAAAGCCATGTGTGGAGGATGCATATGGTTTCCTAGAGGCGAAGGTGCAGTGGTGATGGGTGGACGTATTCTTCGCGATGGATCGATCGCAACGATTCTCATGAGGCGGAGACAGAAGAGGGATCCCTCTTGGTGTAGGGTTTCCCATATCCCATGCCAACGTCGATCCTCGAGGTTGATCCAGAGACATTGGCCAACTCGTACCAGGGCGTTGGGGAGGCCTCATAACCCCAGTTTCCATGATAGGGCGGCGAAGAGGTGGGCATGCATGCTCGTGATCCCTACATGATCTACCCAACCCAGATCAATTCAGCCGTACTCGTGACGACGACAGTACCTCACTAATCGTGGCGTCCGAGAGATCGTCACCGGGACATTAGACAGAAGATCCCATGTAGATGGGTGCCAACCCGACTAGCAGACTGGGCGTTAGTGCCAAAGCATGAGGGAGTTAGGCCTTCGACATGGGGTACTTCCACGGACCTCATTCTGTTGGACGATCGACACACCTATTAATTCAAACCCGACCTATAAAATTAGTCGAGATGTATATGACCGCATTATCGGTCTTTGAGAGAAGATCCATCATTGACTAGCCTAGTAGCCTCTATTTTTTACATGATGACTTGGATAACGATCCCTTCTACTTCTATTCCTAATCAACAACATATGTAATTAAATGGCGGCGATAATCATAATGGCTATGAAAATAAAACGGCATCCACATTGGGTTCCCATGCAAGCTGAAGTCGACCGGTAGGGCCGGGAAGGTAAGAAGTGGATATAAAAATAATAAAAGTCGGTCCAATCTCTATCCACATTCATAGTGTTAGTGTCCAAGTGAAATGAACTGTCCGTTTTGCTGCTTTCCTCGAAGGTCCGTTTCATTTCACGGTATCTATATATGTGTTTTCGCCTTTTTGGCACCAAATAAAATACCCATGCTTATTGGTTGCTGCCAACCTTGACTACGACTCTGTCTCTGCGCCCCCTCCTCCACTCACTTGCCTGTCGGCTCTCCTTCTTCCTTGGGGACCAAGTTTTATATATTTTCATGTCTTAGGTGCTAAATATTAAACGGGCATGCTTCTTTATTTTTGACTCATATTCATCTTGATCTTAAAAATGAAACAAAAAATGCATAAAAGATATATCCATAGTTTATTGTTAAAGTTAAATTAAATATTTAATATTTAATTGTATAATTGTATTTTAGACGTGAGGTTTTGTTACGTTTTTTCTTCTTCAAAATGGGTATTAGATAAGGGATTACGTTAGACTTGTATACATAAAATAACAAATAATTCAACCATGTATAAGATACATATAAAACAAAGACCGGATTTTATTTGTCTGGCAATGCAAATATAAGGTTTCGATTTATCGGTTGACTGGAGTTGTGATGAAATCGATGAAGAACATTCTCAGTAGAAAACATCGATGTATCTAAATCTGTTTAACTGTCATACCTACCAAAAATATGACACACATTAATGTTCTATAGAATAATTAAGTCAAGGCCTTTTGGGGCAATGTCGAATTTGGGGTTGGAGGTGTTGGACAATTAGGAAACTACGTGTGTGAGAGAACAAATCTCTCCTTTGTCCCCAACCTGGAAGCTAAGTTATGGGCCCATTTCTAGCTGGACTTCATACCCTCAACCCAAGGAAATGTCATATTTATTATTGTAATAAGGTGGCCCAAGCCCAATATGAAACCGTACATGGTTGTAGAAAAGTGGACAAGAAATGTTGTTCTTTCACTATTGTAAGTTGTAACAGTATAGTTGAACTACTCTGTTTAGTTTAGTGCTCTTAAATACTTGGCATGCTTTAACCTAATTGATTCTACTAAGAGCACCACATTGCATAATGTTTTTGCGGCGAAATACGATTGACCTTTTGAAAACGTCGACTACATGGAGATTTACTCGACGAAAAAGATTGATATTTTCGGATACAACTAATTCTATGGTCGTTGGTAATAATCGTGATTTCAACGAAATCTAAAGTCTGACTCTCTTTGATCACTACTTTCAAAGGAAAAAAATCCTCATTTATATTTATAAATTGAGCTTTTATTTTAAAATCAGTCACACCTCCTTTAATCTCCCATCTATAACACTTCCATAATATCATCCTCTACTCCTCCAGTAGACCACTTATCTGAGGAAGAAATACGACAATATCTCATTAATAAAGACATGGTCCAAAACCAGGTGTTCAATTCATTGGAACAAAATTTCTAAATCCCTCGATTGCGTTAAAAAGACTAAGATTTTACGAAGGACGGGTGGCAACTCCAACTTGCCAAGAACGAGATTGTTTCGAGAGAGGGAACAAGGAAGCACATGTGCATCTAATGGCCGACTAATTCTTTAAGTCACCAATGTACACCCAAAAGCAATTCCGCGAATGTCGATAGATGTTTTTGTTCGTATTACGGAAGGTTAGATACAATATGGTTGGTACTTCAGATAAGTACTCGATGGTTTAGGTAAGTCCAACTTCTCTCCCCAATAAAAATGTGTTGCAGCAGTTCGCCAGCTACGTTATGGAATGTCATCCAATCACATTGACGAGTACTTACCCATGGGTGAAACACCGAACCAAGAGTGTTTCAAAAGTTTCTTTAAGAGAATCATTTATTTGTTCGGTGCGACTTATCTACATAGGTTGTACGTTGATGATATTCGCTAGATGCTAGAAGTAAATGAAGCATTGGCAATGATGTTAGAGAGTTTTGATTACATGCATTTACAGTGGAAGAACTGTTCGGTGACATGGAAAAGAATGTACTCAAGGATAAACCATGGTAATGCCCCGACAATTATGTTGGAAGTCGTTGAAACTCAAGACCTACGGATATGACACGCATTTTTCGGTATTATGAGGACATCAATTTACTCAATTAATCTTCGTTGTTCTCGAACATCTTGAGTGGTTGGCAACTACGAGTGTACTACACGGTGAACGGTAACGAATACACTCTTCCTTATTACTTAACCGATGGTATTTACACACGTCGACCTATATTGGTAAAAAAAATTACCAATTCCACAACTTCGTAAGCACAAGGTATTTGCCGCACATAAAGTGGTGGCAAGAAAGGATGTGGAATGAACTTTTGAGGTTCTACAATCTCGTTTTCGCATTATTACTCTCTTAAGCGGGATGTGGAGTAGGCAATCACTTGGTCTTATCGTGAGTGCTCGCGTTATCATCCACGACATGATTGTGGAGGCTGGACGACATATATACAAAGGAATTGTTGAACTGAATAAAGGATGAGTAAACATCCGGACCAACGTCGCCCCCCTTCTGATGATAACGAGGGCCTTTATAAAATAAAAGTGTTGGCTTTAGATCTGGTAAGAAAGTGCCACGTCGGTACTTAATGAACCCGATGCTATCCTCGTAGAGCCATCTGATTCCGTGAGGCCATTTCCCAAATTGCAAAGCCTCATGGTCCTCTTGATAGTTCCCTTTACCGAAGGCCATCGCGTCGAATCACTGACCATAGAGCACCAGTTCCACGAAACCACCTAACAACCACATGATCCCCAAAAAAGTACTCTAAGGGTCGTTGTCCATATGCCAGAACATTAGAACCGCGCCCAATCCCACAGTTTTTCCTTTCCGGCGTGGTTCCTCTCCGCAAGACCCTAACCCCGTCTGTTGTTGCCTTTTGTCATCGTCCCCACCGACAGGACCGAATCCTGAGTCCCAGGCGACCGACCCAGAGTCCCTAGCTCCCTACTGTCTTCCTCTCGGGGTTGTTGCCTCCGTCCTAGGAAGTACTACGAGCAGCTCACTCCGACCTCACCGCAGCCGTCAAATGGTTTCGTTTTAATCCTACCAGAGCGAGATGGTGGAGGCAACAAATCCCAAGCGCCCCTATCTATATTAGACCAGAGCCCCCGCCCTCCATCAAGCCCTACCGAGGAGCCGATCGCCAAACCCTCTTTATCGCCGTCGTATTGTTCATCTGCACCGCTTCCATTTCTACAAACCCTTAGCCGCTTCTATCAATAAAAGAGACCCACGCGAGAGCTTTTTATCTGATGCTTAATTATATGCATTCATTATTGGGTGTTTGTTTTGATTTTCATTGTCAAGAATATACTATGTGATCTTTTGGGCGATATGTTAACACAAACTAACCCTAAAAGTTATTAACAGTAACATAACTGATTTTAGATTCACCCTAACTTCAAGTTTACATCAAAATCTGATACCCAATAAAACATTTCACATTACCTTAACTTCAAGATAACATCAAAATCTGTAAACCCAATAGGACATTTCACGTATTCCAATCAAACCACACATTCAGGATGCTATCTATGGTCAATAATTAAAATAATTTTTATTTAAAATTTAAATTTGTAATTTACCAAGTAATTGTTTATTACCAAAATGACATTGGAATTGAATCGGATGGAGTGGTAGGTGAAGACTGTGAGAGAATAGAAGAGCCTAGAAGCCGCTATTGTAATTTACGCCCTCGCCCTCTTCACATTTATAATCGCATCGCTCTACAGACTCATATTTACTCATCACTCTCGCTCTCTCATCCCCTTCAGCTCTCAACCAAACTCTCTCTCTCTCTCTCTTCAGGGGTGCTCTGAGGTACGGCGATTCATCTCTCACCTCCGTCTTCTTTGTTCTTCACGCTCGATTCCGCCTCCTGATTCTTTGCTTCATCTGTTATATTTTAGATCGATTCCGTTTTACTGTTTTTGAAGCGCTGCATGTCCTTTTGTTGTTGTCTGTTTTGATTGATTGTGTATGTTCTCTATCTGGAGGTCGTGATCCTTTGATTTGCTTCGCTTTTATCTAGTCAATTTTGTTTGGTTGCTGATAAAATTTTAGAAACAAACAATTATTGGAAAATAATTAGGGTGTTTAGGGTAGTGTTCGTTTTTCAGTCTAGGTTGTTTCCAGTTTTTATTTTTAATAACGTGTTTTATATAAGCTAGATAGCAGGTTAGGCTAACCCAGATTGTTAATGCTTCTGATTAATGAAAGATTTAAGTGAAACTGAGGCGATCCTGTTTTAGTTCCTGACTTCATAAGAAATGAAGAAATGAAATATCTGGCTGTGCGTACATGTGATGTTTTAGATAAGCTGTTAACAATTTAGGCTTTAGCAAAAACATCCACCATTTCTCTTGAAAAAATGGGAAGAGGAAAGAATGAACTCAATAAACTTATACTTTAGCTCGGACCTATTTTTGCAATTCTCAGTTACTTACCCCCTAAATGTTATAGCTTTGCAGGTATGAAGTAACACTAATATTGGGTTATACTATAGTCTATATTACTTCACTTCCAGCCTATTGGATTTGTTGATTGACAATTACCACCCCCTTGTAGCAAAAAGAAATATGCAAAGAAGATGGTGATGATCCGCCCTGATTCATATTTAGATTTACTTAATTCCTTTTTATTTTTGGTTTTGTACAATCTCCATTTATTTTTATGAGTGTTAATTGATTTCTTGATTCGTTTGCTTGCTTTATAATCAAAACTTTAGACTATTATTAGTTTGTTCGGTGTGTACTGTGGTTATTAAAACTTTGCCTTTTCCATTATCAGACATCTAACTAGCTGTTCTGTATAGATCACACAGAACAATGGTGAAGGCTGTTGTAGTTCTCAACAGTAGTGAGGGTGTCAATGGAATTGTTAACTTCGTTCAAGAAGGAGATGGTAAACTAAAATTCTGTTTAGTTGTTAAAATGCATATATAATTAACTTAAAATAATCTTCTGCAAAAGACTTATTTCAAGCATACAATGTTACAGGCCCAACCATAGTAACTGGAAGCCTTAAAGGCCTTAAGCCTGGTCTCCATGGCTTTCATGTTCATGCCCTTGGAGACACAACAAATGGCTGCATGTCAACTGGTATGATGCCTCTTCTTTGTGTTCTATTGTGGCACGGATGGAAGAGAAGACCTAGACCTACTATTGTTCCAAATAGGACTCCTGTAATGTTTGATGAATATTGTAGGCCCACATTTCAATCCTGCTGGCAAAGAGCACGGGGCTCCTGATGATGAGAATCGCCATGCTGGTGATTTGGGCAATGTGACAGTTGGTGCAGATGGTATGTCATATGTTCAGGTTATTGTCATCTGGACATTTATGTTGATGTTATTATTATTTCCTATGTGCCAGTATATATAATGGAGAACTATGAGTGAGAGACCAACTAGTTCAAGATTCCGATAAATTTTATTTTTTTACTGAAGTTACCTATCTAGATCTCTCTGCTTAAATTTTCTCAACCTGCCATGAAGTTATATTCTCGAACTTCCCTATAATGTTAGGCATTTTGGTCTGCACCATCCTTGCTATTTTTATTTTCATATATAAGTTCTATGCTTACATATATGGGTTAAATTGCAATAAACTTTGAATGTTAAGAGCAAATATTCATGTCCCAAGTGGAGATGTTTGTGTTGGCGGCTTTTTTTTTTACTTGTTTCCTTGTTAATTGATGTTAAATGCTTAAAATCTTGCTCTAACCTCCTCTTGTTTTTTGTCTTTCCAGGCACGACTAACTTCTCAATTGTTGACAAGCAGGTTTTTGTTATTCTCCTCTTTTTGTGGGTTTGCTTCGTATATTAATGTTCCTATATATTTTAACACCCAACTACATCAAATCTTTCCTTTTGTTTGTGCAGATTCCTCTAACTGGACCCAACTCCATTATTGGAAGAGCTGTTGTTGTTCATGCAGATCCCGATGATCTTGGCAAGGGTAAGTGAGCTACTGGTCCTTACCAGAGTATCTGGAAATTTGGGAGGATTGTATTCACTGCTTTATTAAGGCCTTGATTAAATAGATCATCTAGTAAATACATGTTTTTGCCTTGATTAAATAGATCATCTAGTAAATACATGTTTTTGCTTTAGTTGTGCAGTATCAATGGCTTTGAAAGTGCTACTGATTTTGGATTTGGGTAAAAAAATTGAACCTGTAGTCAAAATCTAGGTTCTGCCTTATCCTGAACAATAAAACTTGATTAAGAATAGCAGTTTGTAATTAGGGTATTAAGTTGCCACATTATATTTGACATGATAGTTATTCTTCTAGAACTGTATAAGATATTTGATGGTCATCATTTCCCCTTCTCACCTTTATCTGGACTAAGTGTGTAAGTGAATTATTTTGTTTACTATATAAGTGATTGTAAATGAATTTAATTATCCATCACTGATCCCCAAGGCTGCAATATAATCTAATTTCAGGCGGACATGAGCTTAGCAAATCCACTGGAAATGCAGGGGGAAGAATTGCTTGCGGTAAGTGAGTTGGGTTAACCACATGAACCGGGACTTAATTCTCACCTGATTTGAAGTGTTTTTCATCTCTTCAGTTTGTCCTTGCTGTATGTATGTATGTATGTATGTATGTTGGGTGTGATCCGTATTAATTGTGTAAATCTTCATTCATGCAGGTATCATTGGCCTGCAAGGATGAGCTCTATCTGCCAGACAGAATGCAAGAGAAGTTGGCTAGTCGCTAGTAGTTTTGCAAATAAAGAACAATGATCTCTCTTCTCTCTGCTTGTTTGGTTGAAACTGATTGTGTTTTCTAATCACATGTTTTGCTTCATTATACTTCTGTGTTATCTTAATAAATAAGCACTCTCTAGAGTAAGTTCGGCCTATTGTGTTGGTTGTGTATTTTTTTGAGCTTCTCACTCTACTTGTTTTCACTTGAACTGATGAAAACATCATTTTGATCATCTTCAAACAGGTTACACCGCCGAATTGCACTTAAACAGTAATCATACTTGAATGTAGATCACCTGATTGAAAATGTCTAAATCATAAAAAATTATCACCATACAGAAGTAATCTTGAATATCAGTCACCAGATTGACAATTAACATGAACATTGAATACTGAAATGGCAGGAAAAGTTTTTCTAGTGAAATCAAGATGCAATTTTTAACTATCTTACATAGCGGATCAAACACTTACTGGATCCATAAGACCAAAGTTCAAGTATAGGTGACGATATGCTAGTTTTGTCTGGGATAATCTGAATAATGTCCTCAAACGATATTTTTTAGTTCAAATGTGTTGTTCTTACTTTTGTTTTTATTTTTTCAAAAATGTACTTATATCTTTTGATTATTATCATAAAACAACAATTTCACTTAGCTCTCAAGGATTTCCGTTAATTTGGACGAAAAATTCAAAACGAAAAATTTCCATAAGTTTTCATAAATGACCAAACTACCCTTTCCTCCAACCTCCCCAAACCCTACACCCCACTTTACTAACTTGGATTGGGCATCATCTGTAGGCAAATAGTTATAATTTTCATAGATATCACTAACAGCAACTTTAGCTCTACTGCCTCTGCATATTAATACTACACCAAAATTCGTGGCCTACAAAATCTCTAACAAAGCCAAAAAAATCACTTTAGTTGCGAAAAAAAAAACATATTCCTAAGCATAGATGATAAACCATATCAAAGGTTTTTACTGCAATCTTAAGCATCCCAGTCATTCAATGAAAATCTATTAATTCAAAAACCAATTTAGAAAATACCAATCACAAAACAAAAACTATAACCACATTAGCAAGGGCAGCACACGTCTTCTCGGCAATGACAACGTTTCCACCTCCTCCTTCGACTTCAAGGGCAACAGAGAAAGAGCCTTAGCAGGGACACGAAACGG
>JAYMTN010001708.1:0-12301 GCA_036897425.1 Erodium trifolium
GGTCTCAAGACTCAACAACACCCTTCCCACTGTACATGCTCTTATAATGCCCAAGCCTCACTCAGACAGCAAAAGAGCATTGCTGCAATGGCTACACATGATGTCATGAAACTATGGTTGAAAGAACTTGGAAACGACAAATACACGAAGTCACCATTTTGGAAAATGACATTATGACAATCAAGTCTCTCAAGTATGAACACAACAATAACTTCTATGCACTCACACAGAAATAAAAGCAGCACGCGTCAGTCTGCATATGTTTCAACATTAGATAAAGGACTGGGAATAGGCAGAAAAAAGTAGCATGCAGCGGACACAGTTACCCTGACAACAAAGAATATCCTTACTGGATGATATGGCTGGATTGTGTAGAGTTCCATCTTCTCTTTTCAGCAATACCCGCACCCTCCCTCTTTGCATGAAATCCCGTGGATAGGCTTTTTCAATCTTCACATCCAAAAACATAAACTATCAATCTATCATGCAAGCATATTGGCCACCACTAATTTCGGAAAAATGGACTGAGCACTATGAATTAAAGCACCAATTACACGAAAACAGACCTCGATTTTATATGGAAGTTTGAGATGACTGCAACAATCACCGATCTCCACACAGGTAGGATTTTCACAGGCTTTGCTCACACCAATCCTCCTTCCCTCAGCTACTGTTTTCTTAGAGTTTATGTAGATGGGATAAAACACAACCCACTTCTTTATATTTGGACTTTGCCCGTCCATGTTTCCAATTCAAACCTACAACAACGCAGAACTCACAACACGAAAACCAAACTACATTTCATCTACAACTAGCTAACATGCATTGACCAACGGAGGCATGAAAACAATAGTGATCATTTTGCCCCAGCCCAATTCATAGACAAGCAAAAGCATATATAGCATATATGCAATATGGGATATTTGTCAGCTCACCAGCTATACTTAGGATCTTGCATCTAACAATATGCAATATGGTCTAGTAACCACAAATAAGCAATATGGTCCAGTAACAACAATCTTGCATCTGAGCCATCAATTTTAACAAAGTACAACTAAAACCATCATTGGGAAAAATCAAAACTATGGATTTTTACCAAACTAAATTTTAGGCATTACGGGTAACACATCTTAATACACAGATTTTCCCGGAAGAGACTGTTTGGATTGAAGGAAAATGAGCCAGAAAATGTTCAGCGATTTAGCATCTTATTTGCTTGATGATGATGACAAAAAAAAGTACGGAATTGCATCGATTGAAATGGATCCCAAAACGAAAATTCACAGATCAGATAAAAATCAATGCACGGATAAGGACGGGCAGGCATAAAATACCTCAAATTACGGAGTGGAGACGAAGCTTTGGTCGATTAGGGTACAGAGATCTTCGTCTTTCTCCAACTGGTTCGTCTTTGTCTTGGTTGCAGAAAAAACTGACGGAGGGTTTTGTTTAGGCTTTTCGATATGAGGCCCAATAACAGCATAATGGGCTTGTATCGGCCCAATATTATATCAACTTTTTAACACAAACTCTGCAAAAACATGATGTCACCTGCCATTGCCAATACCATGCGCATGAACAAACAACAAAAAACAAATAAATTAAAATAAAGTAATAGTAAAAAAGAAATAACATTTCCAACGCCTCGCCTAGGGCTCCGTCTCTGTCCGACTGTACATAGCTCCTTTTCTCCCCTCCCTCTCCGGCACCACCACCACCACCCACCGCTCTCCGGTACGGTGTCTGTATGTTTTGTTGTATCTAATGGCCATTTTCTGAATTTTGGTTTTGTCTGGTCGTAATTTTGCAGGAAATTGCTGGCGAAGAACCGGACTAAAGTTGGAAATGGTGAAACCCACGAGGAATCACACGCAGGAAGAAGACGGAGACGCTGACGACGAGCTCGTTGGCGGGCATGTGTCCAATTCATACAGAGGTTCGTGTATGTATATTTGTATATGGTTTATATCTAATTGCGCACAGTTCGTAATAATCCTTAGATTTTGAGCTGGTTGCTTCTTCGAATTTTCTGGGGGGGTTTTCAATGTGCTGTATTTGTTTCAACAGTCGGGAAGAACTGTGAACAGAAGGGGAACACGCCGAGGTCCAAACATTCGGAGACTGAGCAACGGAGAAGGAGCAAGATTAATGAGAGGCAAGCATTGCTAATTCTTAGTATTGAGTATTTGAAATCCAATCTGAATTACCAATTATGTAGTATATATGATGGTTGAGAATATGGTCTCTTTCATTCCTGTATTTATCCATTTTCAGGTTGCTTGCATATTGTAATTATATGGTGTTTCTGCCGTAAAGGCTTTGCATGAATAGTTACTGGTTTGTATTTAACTTGATGCTTATGAAACTTATAGCAGCTAATTTGAAATTTACAAATAACAGCCCATATCATGTTAAGTTCATAATCTTCATTAAAATTGAGACTGGTTTTTACATAAAATAATTATAAAACTCGGTTGGAGAGATTCTATTGACATGTAAGTGATCTGCAGTTTACAAAACTATCTTAATAATTGAGTGTCTGCCTCTGCATGTCGAACCAATTATGAGCGTGTTACTTGTATTTGAATCTAGAAGTTTGTGTTCCTATTGAATTGAATTGGAAATGGTGAAGCTATGCATTCAATTTTAAATTTTGAACTTAGATGTCCCAAGTTAAGCTTTATTTGTTAATGTATGGTTGAAGGTTTCTTTCTGTGATGTCACTTTAATCTAGATGCAATGGACCTGTAACCTTTCACATTAAGTTACTGAACTTGAATATCTGTCCACTTGATATGAGATTATTGTCTGCTAAAGTTGAGGATTTAGCAGTTACATTCTTACCCCTCCTCCCCTGCAGGCCTCGTTATTGATATGTGATCACAATGTTGCTGCTACTTTTTTTTTCTTCTTATTTCCCCTTCTCTACTTGTGTAACGCTCTTAAGTGCTTTCTCTGTGATCCTGATCAAGTTTGTCTCTTTTTAAAAAAAAAACTATAATAGGCCCTGCAGTGGTTATTTGCTCACAGAATAACTCTTTTTTGTGACTCAGATTTCAGGCTTTAAGAGATCTTATACCACAGAATGATCAGAAAAGAGATAAGGCCTCATTCTTGTTGGAGGTATGCCCTCCAGCTTCATACGAACGCATATGAATTTTAGTTGTCTATACCTTGCAAATGAGTTCAACTCAATACTTTCGTACTTGTATGCAGGTTATAGAGTACATCCAATTTTTAAATGAAAAGTTGCAGATGTATGAAGGATCATACCCGGGATGGGGTAGGGAGCCAACTAAACTAGTTCCATGGGTAAGATTCTGGTATTTGACAGCATTTGCATTTCGTCTCTTCTTTTGAGGGTGTGTGCCATAGCGACCTTGCACACAGCCTGATCTGTGTGAAGTATTTAAATGCTTTGTGTACATCTTTTGTTATCACCTAATAGGTGTTGCATAAATGTCTCAAATTAGTGAAAGCCATGTGATGCAGATAACTATATATAGCCTAGTAATTGATCCATGTTTTGCCCTTTCATTTGAGGGTTTAATAACATGCTCTTGTCTGAGACATGAGTCTGGAAAGCTGGGTTGTGGGGAAACATAGTATTCTTCTGTAAACCAAACCAATATATAATTTCCCTTTTAACAAGTCAGTACACAGCTGTTTCATGTCATTTCTATAGTAAATGTTTACTTGGTTCAAACCTTTCAATCATATCTTATCTGATTCTTGCATGTAGCTGTTTTTTGAGTGAGGTCGAGCTCTGTATGTGTGTTTCCATTTGTCTCTTTATTGGAGGTGCATTGAAGAGGTCCTGAATAGGTACCTGAGTTATGCTGGATTAAACTGAAATATATGATTTTGAAAGAATAAGATCTTTTATATTAATCCACATACTTCTTAGGTCTGAAAAGATTATTAGATTAACATCTATTTGAATGGTAAATAAGTTTTGTGTGTGTGTGTGTTAAATTGGGTTTCATTCATTCCTTTCTTATCAGTGGGTTATCCTCAGTTCACGTGTACTGAAAATATAAGATATAGTGAATGTTATTTCTCTTTAACTTTAGTAGTTCTTCCGGAGCATACTTGTTAATAATCTCATCTTTTTGAAACAGAGAAATCATCACATTCCTGTTGAAAGTTTTATGGATCATTCTCAAGTAATAAAGAATGGCACGGGTCTTGAAGTTGCACCTGCAGAAATGCTCACAGATGCACAAAAAACAGTAGAATCCAGCTTGGGCACAGCTGCAACATACAAAGTAGTGGACTGTCCTCCTGGGTCAGCTACTCAAACAACTCCCCTAAGCATGCAAATGCAACAATTTCCTCTTGTTGGGAGCAGCTGTTTACCCACCCAATCTTTGCAGGAATTTGTTTCTGATGGCAAGATCATGATTTCCGAGGTCCAATCACAATTGCTGCGGAGCAGGGTGATTGAGCAGGAAGAGCTAGCAATTGAATGCAAGCGTGCTACCCCAAACATTGCTATGTATGAGCAAGGCAAGATTGAAAGTGGATCCGCTAGCTTTTCCACTGCCTATTCTCAAGGGTAAGGATTGATACTAAATTACTGCCTTGTATCAAAGCATTTCTGGTAAATGCGTGTCAAAAGTGCTCGCCAGTCTCTGATCTGAGCACAAATTTCCTATATGATTGTTCCAACAGAATGGACAGTAATGAGTTCTTACAATTTGTTTTTTTTTTCTTTGACAGGATATTGAATTCTCTCACCCAATCTATGCGATCTTCAGGTGTGGATTTATCAAAAGCAAGCATTTCTGTGCAACTTGATGTTAGAAAACGATCAACTAGTGCACTGACTGCTGCAGCAGCCAGCTCTAAGGTATTTTAACAGCTTCAAGCCTTCAACTAATACTTAATGAAGTCCATTCCCCAAAGCTACACCTTTTCTTACTGTAATTACTAATTTCTCTGTTGGTATATTGGCTACAACTGATTATCGGGCTGTAAAAATGTCATCCAACATTTTATTTATTGTGTTTCAGGACCTGGCAAACCCATCTCCTAGCAATCAAGCAATTGTAACAGGAACTGAGAACTTAAATGAGAATTCTGAACAAGCTCATAAGCGCCTTAGAACAGAAAGAAGTTAATGCATCATTTTGGTTTTCTGTCTTCATTTTTTTGTATGGCTGAGTGGTTTGGTTTGGATTTTCAGTTCATCTAGAGTCTGATGCTAATTGGGTTTAGATCAGTGGGTTCAACCTGGTAAGAGAACTGTTATATGTATATTCTTTTTGTAATTGTCACTGAACAAAACACAGGCTTCCATGCATGTAATTGAGAAGCTGCATTTTTTATCAAACCCATAACCTTAAACAAAGATTCATGGCTATGTGGTTGGTGACAGGTTCTTGTGACTACAGAGTGACCAACAATAGATTAATACTATGAGCACAATCTTCAATATTATCTCTGTTGACCATATGATATGAAATTACTAAATTACTTTTGTATTTTTTTACTTATAAACTAGAGAAGTTGGGCCTGGTCAAGTTGATCAAACTAAATTTTATCTCATATGCAATCTAAAGTTAGGATCATATGAAGTCACATGCTTAAAATAATAATTCACAGCTTATATATATTCAACTTAGTACATAAAAACTAAAATATATATAATATTTCACAATTTTGATTCTGAAAATATATTAGCACCTAAACAAATTAATACCATTGAAACAAAAGTGAACATCTTACCCTCCAATCCATCAAGACTCTTTTCCTTATAATGTATCAATTTCAAAGTACATCATCATTGATTACACTACACTGCATCAATTAAAAAGCTTGGATTGCAATCAAGTTAATGTTCAATAAATTGGAAACAGACCCAATGCAAGTAAAGAAAATTAAATGGGTAGCTCCATAACCACCCGCTGGAAATACCTATACTTAAAGGCCTAAGAGTGTAGCTTGGCAGCAATAATGATTAATGAAGGCTAGGTATAATGCAAAATGGGTTTGTGTGGTCCGAAAGCTAAGGTTGGAGGAGTGTCACCTCCACTAATTGTGGTACAGACAGCAAACCCATAAAATAACATTATTGTTTTTGTCTGTAAGCTTATCCATCAACTTCCAATTCCACTTTCAAATATAGTCGTGAGTCAAGCTCTGGTTCTGGTGGTTTCATTTCTCGGATCACTCCCCAATCTCTCTCTCTTGGATCACCCACCACTTGGATCCCTCACCAGCCCCTTTTTGTCAACTCTCTTTTTCTCCTTGGCCTGTCATTTTTGTCATCTCTCCTCCCAATAGTCTTTTCAATTTTGTTCACATCCCAATTTCTAAAGTTTCAACAAATACATTTTAAGATTTTTTAATTTTTTTTTTACATTTTACTCAATTTATTCTACATCTGACCGAAATGTTGGCATGAAGTCTTTTTCAAGATTCGAGAGAGAACAGCTAAACTGGCCGAAAAGCCTCGAAACAAGGCTTCTTTTATACAAGCAAGACTCACTTCCTTTCATTAACCCTTTACAATGCAGCTAATTTATTGCCCATCACCACAAGGATTTTCAATCTATACAGCAATCTAAATTATTGTAATTTTAATTCTAATCGTTCCAATTTTGACTAGCAGAATAAATCCTACTCTATATATGCTAAAATCAACAAAATGCAATTGTAACTGCAGATGTAAGGCCATCTCATTGGCATGAACAAGGTCATGTACTTCTCCATGGCTCATCTAACAGCTCCAAGCACTCGTGCGGGTTTGCATAAAAGTTGTCTTCTTCCTTGGGCCTATCAGCGATCACAGCACGACTCCTTGGACTTCCCATTCGATCAGCATGAGCTGATCTCATAGTAGATGAAAACTCATCCCATCCCAATGAACCGTTCTTGTATTCATCGATTAAACCCACTATAAGCTTCCTGTCTAGCAAGATTGTCTTCTTGAACCCCAAGAATCTGAATTTTTCCATATGCAGCAATAACATTACAAGTTACTATCGAGTTCTACGTAAAAACTTACCCCTAGAATCTGAATTTTTATATATGCATCAACAATACAAGTTAGGGATAATGTATCTCAACTACCCCTAAGTTTAAAACATTTTTGACAAGCTCCTCGAGTTTGTCAAGTCTCATTTTACCCCAATTCCGTCAAATTTTGGGTGTGAAATGACTAAATTACCTTCTTAAGGGGTTGTCAAAAACGTTTTAAACTCAGAGGTAGTTTGTTGAGAATGGTGCATACTTAGGGGTAGCTGATTGACGTTATCCCTACAAGTTATTATTGGTGTACAGTGAAAAACAAAAAGAAGTAATACACTCTATCAGCATAATATATGATACCTGCGATGGCCTTCAACAACTTTGGCCATGTTTCCATCGTATGTGGGAACGAATATATCACTCTCCACAGAGACTAAATAGTCCAGTGCAGCCATTTGTGAAGAATGGTTCTGGAAAAACCTCAAGTCTTCAGGTTTCAGCAGAGTCTCTTTTCTTACCTGTTTCATGAAAGGACACAAATAGATCAGCAACATGTCCAAATCTTTGTGTTGAAGGGGTTAATTCAATTTCTATTACTATCTACTTACCACATTGGGAAAAGATGAGGCCAAGCTGGACATTCTTCTCTCTCCACCGTATATTTCTCCAGCAGCAATGTAAATTTGAATATTCCTATCAATACCCAATGCACTCAGCACCAAAGAAGTTTCTTCAGGTGTTAAAGGGCACAGACCTTCTTTCCTTTTCATGTCCGAGTCTATGACCTTTTCTTTCCACCATGGGTAAGCATATCTAAAGATTGTGATTTGTATCGAATTAGAATAAGATATAAAAAAACCAAGACTTATAAGAGTTCAGTAGATTATTACCTCATCCTTGTGAGTTCATCAACCTCATCACCAGTGCAGCCATGGGAGCAGCCAGAGAAAGCAAGCATGTCCATTTCATATCTAAGATGGAGGACTAGGAAAGGGCCTTTACCCCTCAAGATTCTCACAACCCTCCTACCCAATTCTTCTATCTGAGAGGTGAATCTCAGAGCATAGTAGTTTACTCTGCATCTCAGCTTCTGAATCTCAAGAGGCAGTCCATTGTTGGCAAGTCTTGAATCGGTCTTGTTTAGATGTACAACTTTGTACTTTTGCATCAGGGGAAGGATCTGATTGACATAGTAGGAGAGGTTTGACCAGCTTACGGGAGGCAAAGATTGGTACATTCCCACTTCAACCCGTTTCTTGAGCCTTGGTGGAAGTTGTTTCAGTACCCGAACCTCATCTCTCAAGGATGTGATGAAATGATCAACATCAAAGATGTCTTCGAACTCACTGAAACATTAAGGGTGCAAGTGAGGACTAAACAGAGCTCGTATTCAGAAATAAGGACACTAGACAAGAAATGGCCTACCTTGGATCAGCCCAGAAAGAGGTTTTATCGAGTTGTGGAACAATCAGAGTGACATTCAAGTGTCTGGCAATAGCAACCATGTCACAAATCTGCAGAGCAAATGCAAGAATGAGAATAGAAAGCAAGATTTATTGTTATGCTGATTGTGGTAACATGATTAAGCCTTACTGCTGCCCGCATTTGGTTGAGTCCTCCATTGCATGAAACCATAAGGTAACCATTGTTCTTATAGACTCCTGTAGCAAGCAACAGCAGTTAAATTTGAGAATTTCAAGGAACATAATATATTCTACAAACACATCAATGATAGAACGATAATTACAATAAGGATACAATTATACAGATCAAGGTATAGAGGCATACTCCTTGACTCATACTCTACCTTGGAGCATGGAGGTCATTCAATAAAACTCGCTTACCAACAAAAAAAATGGTATAGAGGAATAGAATGACTCAAAACAATGTCAAAAGAAACGATAAGAACTGAGAAGAGAGTAAAATTGTGGCCCTAAGAAAAAAAGATGAAAAGTAAAGTAATTGCCAGTGACATTTAGAAACAGAGAAGTTTCTGATAGGGGACTGTAAGAAAAATGAACTTTCAAAAACTCTCTTTTCTTCTTTTCTCTACTTTTATTTCTGATTAATAGGAAAAAAAGGCGATTTTATTTTTCCACAAAGATGATCATAGGCAGCACCAAAAATGTGACTCAACCAACCACATTAAGCTAAAATTGATGAGTCAGTTTACATAATCATAACTTACTCTTTGGGGGTCGAACAATTTTGAGAGGAACCGAAGACAATTCAGCAGCCATAGACAACTCTGAATGACTGAAACAAGAAGGCCAGCTCTTGAGCAACTTGGGTCCCCAAGTCTCTCCGAGAGCCAGGAGCTGAACAAAACAAGTCCATAGCAAGACCATGGTAATGGCCCTGATCATCCATAGCTTGGTTCTTGATCTTGAGACCATTGAGCTCTTTAGCTTCTCAACCTTCCTCGCTCCCATCAATCTTATCTTCATCTCCAGCTCTTCACTAGACTTCCAAACCTCACTACTCCAATCTACTATAGCCATTCTAAAACCATTCCTCAATGTCAACTGAATCTGCCCAACCTTCAGCTCTTGTAAAGATCTCAAGAGCTTAGAGTGTATTCAAGACTATTCAGTTGCAGATTCCGGTGGAGACACAAAATCTTAAATGATCCTTTTTAAGCAACACTTATGTCTTAAGGATTAATATAATGCAAGACTCTGAATCACACGAGTATTCTAAGCTTTAAAACTATCTTCACAGACCTACAAGCTGCTAATCCAAATACTAAATTAACACGACTTAATGCCTCGAAAATTCAAACCTTCCTCGACTTTCACAAAACTTGGTAGTAAAATAATCGAACCCAGCTTTCATAGGTTCACAGCATCAGCTCCAAACACTTGGCGCTCCACCAAGTAAATTACTTCAATATCTGAATTTTAAACAACTGGGAAACAGAAAAGAACACAAAAACCCAAAACTCATTAATTACGAAAAAAATCAAACTCAACCTTAATACACCTATTTAAGACAAACCCAGATATACAATCATCCATAAATCTCAGGTAAAAACAAAATATATACAAAAAGATCAAATCTTTTAGCTTACCCATCCACCAATTCTTCGCACATTACCAATCTGAACAAAACCCAGAAGAGATATGACCGAATTCCAACAACCGCACCCACAACCGAAAACTTTCTGGCGTAATCCTCAAACCAGCTCTACAATGGCGCTTCAGGCAAAACGAAAGTTGTGAGGTGGGTATGCCGTATGTGCCACCGTGAAGATACTTCCGGCCAGATCCCGGCGAGAAGGCCGCCGGAGAACCGGTGGGCGGAGAGAGAATGAGAAGTGGTTTCTAAGTTTTACTTGGAAAAAAGAAAAGGGAAATGAACTGGAAAAGAAAGGTAGTGACTGATGCTATTTAAAGCAGAGAAGAGACAGAAGGAAAGAGAGAGAGAGACGTGAAAGTAGTAACTGTGTGTTGTGGGTTCCTTTCTGGGCATTTTTGTTCATCTCAATTACAGTAATTGGTTTAAATTCTTGTCCATTTTCATCTCTATTTCGATTTTATGATTATAATTAATCCCTTTATGAGGCTCCATATTTAGCTATGATATCAAGTCCGGTTTGATCTCCAATATATGTTGGGATCACACACACAAATATCGAGATGAATTGGTTATGGTTTTGGTTACAGTTAAGCTTTGTGCTTTGGGGTTAATATAATCATGGAAAGGATAATAAAAAGAAATTAGGCTGCTTTTTCACCTGAAAAGGGAAAGTTGTTCAAGTAATCATAATCTTCATCAATTAATCATCAACCGTAACCTTTTCTCCACGGAAATGTCACACTTTCATTTTTTTTATTCAAACAAATATATTTAATTTTATGTCACATGTATAAATTCTTAATTTTATTTTTTTAGAGGTAAACGGTTGTATATTACAAATTAAAAACGTTCAAAACCAAAGAGAACACATCAACTATTAAAGAGAAATATTGATAAAATAGTCCTAACAAGACCCCAGCAAAACATAAAAGAACTTGAATTATCCAACCATTACGTTAAAACGTTTAGAAAAGAATACTGTAATAGCGTCTGACGATAACAATATAACGTATCTAAACTGAAAGCTATATTTAACGGTTATTTTATTTTTTTGGTATCTTAATAACTATGCCATGAAATATTATTGTCATAGCTGTTTATGCTTGGCATTCAATTACAGGGCGAAAAGGTTAAATAAATAGTGTTTATATTTAAGATAAATAATAGTACTATATTTGAAGAGCCACCGACGAAAATTCATGGCCATGCTTTCCCAGATGAACAAAGGGGTATTTATGGAAAATTATATTTTTTGTATGGAGGGTCAACATCAAATCTTGTGGATTGTTTATTTGTTTTGATATTTTTTCATTTTGGACCAATAGACGAATAATATAAATATATATCACAAAATTAGTTTAAAAATTAATTTAAAATGAAGCTATAACGGGCAATTACAACTTTACAAGTCTATAGCACGCCGACATCAATGGCGTATAATCGGAGATTTTTGTATTAAGATTGATAAAAAAAGGTGAAATAGGAGTATATTTTTGTAATTTTGTTTAAAGATTCTCTTAATGTCTCATCACGACTGTAAATTTATTGGGTTAAATAACCGACTATAGTAAGTAAATGTAAAAGTGTGAAGTATGAAAATATCCTCAATAACAATAATGTTTCTCACTCTTTCCACTAGGGTAACTTGTAAAATTATGCTTCACATGATATGAATTTGTAATCTATTCTAGTATAGTTTAAAATTGTAATCTAGGGTTGTGTCGCCGCTGATTAACTTGATCCCAGCCATTCCAATGGCTTGCTTTGGGATGTCTGATTTATTGATCACGATACTGGCTTTTTTGCTATTGCTATTGCTTTGTGGGTTGAAGCATGAAGAGGAGCAGGAGCTCTTGGAGGAAATACATATGCAGAATTTGGTTTCTGCGATTCATCACATGGCGGCGGCGAGGTTTCTCTCCGACAACGATCATGCAGTGGCGTGCGGTGGGTCGGTGGAAGAGGCGGCATGGGTTTCTCCTTTGCTATCTCAGATCGCGAGCCCACGGGCAACGATCCCCGTTTCTAGTCCATCGTCCATGATCCCCGTTGGGGTTGCAATGATGGAGGGACGTCGGGTAAGGGTGTTCTCCGTCACTCTGGCGGTAGAACGTGGAGCCGCAGAAGTACACGTCGCGACGGTCAACACGTGGAGGAAGCGGGAGGTGGTTAGGGTTTCGTCGGAGCAGGGAGGCAACACGGTAAACCGGGGAGGGGGATGATTTTTGGCGGTTTTTGACCGGCCAGT